>BKCP01008181.1:1799648-1810770 GCA_008636005.1 Striga asiatica | reverse complement strand
ACTTGAGAGAAAAAAGATAGACAAACCACAATAAAAAAGATAGAATCATGAGCGCATATTAAAAAGGGAAACATTTTTCATAATTATCTGACCTGGTTGAAACCAAGAATGCACTTTGGGCTAATTCCAACATACCCAACCGGTGCCATCTCGGTCAAGATTCCCACCCGCCAACGATGCTTCAACAAACCCAAGTTAAAAATATAGAATAAAAATCCATCACAACCGATATAAGGATTTAAATCAGTTTGATCACATGATTTATGAAAACAACCATAAAAATCCAATTTTACCTTATTCATTATTGCGATAATTCCTGGATCTGAAGCAAGCTTATGAAGCAACTCTAAAGCCTTCGAAGCAGGAGGATTTAACTGTCATTGCCAAGAAAAGCCAACTAGTTAATATTGACGATTCAAATCCTTAATGGGTAGTTTACAAGTTCAGCACATATTCTGATGCTCGAATAGAAAAAATAATATCAATAAGAACAATGATGGCCACCAAATGGATAAATAGGTGAGGGTAGCACAAAGAACTTTCCACCAACACTTCACAAGCAACAGTGAAACCTTTAGGCTATGATTGGTAGACAAATAAGCTAGCTTATAGCTTGTTTGGTTAGCTTATAAGCTTCTTATATTTAAATAAGCTTCGTTTGGTAGGACGAACTTATTTAAAAAGCCCGAGCTTATCTCATAAGCTTCTTTGGGTAGCTTTTCAAATAAGCTCGTTGAAATTTATATTTTTTACCAAACACTTTTATCATATAAGCTACCTTTTCAGCTAAGTCATAAGCTATAAGCTATCATCTAGCTTATCACCTAGTTTTACCAAACATAGCCTTAGTGCGTAGTGATGCAAAACTTAGAAGATATGACATCTCCAGTGAAGCATATCACCATTGAATCCATGTCCAAATAGTCTATGCAAAACATGCTCGCTGAACCACTAAAAATAAAGAAAAATCTCCTTGCTTCAATTTTTTCCCCTCGATGCTACATAAGCTACATAATTTAGGACATATCCATTTCAGCTATAAGGACCAGTTTCACATCAACTAAAATAAGCCAAATCACCAAAATTTATTCTGGCAGCTCACTATTCGTATAAAGAAATACTCAAATCCCATGAATTCTGAACCTTACCTCTATTCCAGGAAGACTAAGTGTCCGAAAATCACAAAAAATGTAATTTCCTTGAGGAAGTTTCTGCAAGGAATATGACCCATGTCCACTCCTTTGCTTCAATCTCCTTTCTTCTTCATCAAACCCAGCTATCCTTAGGTCCACCTTCGCATTCCGTAAGAGTTCATCAACCTCATCTTCAGGTACTCCCATCATTATAATAGATTTTCCCTGTAAGAAACAAAAATCATAAAACACAGTTTTCATCTCATAACAACTTGTGATTTGAAGAAGCAAAGCAATTCTAGAGAAATGGGGGTGCTTGGTTGAGCAGTTCATGGTAGTCGATAGCTTATTGGCTTCCAATAAGTACTTTCATGCTGCTTGGTAAAAAATTCTATTCCACGGGAAAAAGCAGCCTCAGGGTACAAAAAATTTTGTTACCTTCAGCAACGAAATGGAGTCAAGACGTACAGACGAGTGCTCTTTGGTAAAGGGATGTATCATTTTTGAAGTGATGTCGATGGGAACAAGCAGCCTCAAAGTATCGGCCTTGACGTTCGTGAGTTCTTGCAGCTTTTCACCGAAATCGTTAAAGGTGGCGCTCGGATTCATCTCAAGAGTAATTTTTTGTCCTCTCCACACAACTGCAAAGCTATTCACCTGTTGCTGCTGCTCCATTGCCCAGCTAAATTCACTGGCTCAAAGAACTATATATTAACCAAAGCAGAAAAAGAATATTAACTTTTACAAAACTCGACAACTTGAAATCCACCATACAAAGGTAATGATAATCAATTCAAGACTACAACTTCCAGTCAAAGTTCACAAAAAGCACAGCCCGGAGATGATTATGATTCAACTACTGAGGAAAAAAAAAGTGATAAAACAAGGAGATCGACAAGCAATTTCCCATCTTCGGAAGCTACAAAATCAACTTTTACATCAAAGTATTTAGCAGGCTATCGTACGACGATGAATTCAAGTTAGAACGAAATTTAAACCTTAATCCTTTTAATTAACGATAAATTTGACAAATTAACAAAAACCCAAACCATTTCTGCAAAAATCATTAGAGATTACCTGAATTTCAATAATTTGATTTTTTCTTCTTTCCCAAGATAGCTCTTTTCCAACGGAAGTGAATGTCGTGATATATATATATATATATGAAGTAGAAGCGTATATTAGTATGACCAGTGAGGAAAGGGCTAACATAAGCGTCTGGTCTCCTATGGACTTCATGATTCCATGTCAGCGCTGACGTAGCGATGTGTGGAAAAAAATCTAGAACGTGACAAAATGTCAAATTGCTTTTAATTTGCAATTGAGTATGTTTTTATGGGTGAAAAATGAAAATAATAATTTGTTGACAAAGAAAAATTAATGGAAGAATAAATAATTTTAATAATATAATGTGATGTCAATAAAGTATAATATTTAATTATAATGATATTGTAAAATAATAAATTATGATTACTTCTGTGAATATATAATAGGATACATAGTGAATTTTATAAATACATGCATAGTTATGATTGAATTCTAATGAATATGTGCCTATTGAGCCAATGATTTTATTTTATGCTCCATGTGTTTTCTTTTATGGGTAATTAGTCATTGTCCATGACATGAAAGAGTTAAAATGTCTATGTTGAAGTAATTTTGCACATTGAATTATGTGTTTTGAGTTTTTATTTTTACAGTACTATATTTATATGAGAAGATTTCATATTATCCTGTGGGCAGTACCTCATGGGCATGGACGGAGCTACCTTGGGTCTGGGGTGGGCTTCAGCCCAGGCCTATTATTTCTTTTTAATAACTATTAATTTGAAAAATAAAAAAAATAATGCATTTCTAGTCCAATTCAATAAACTAACTTATTTATCCACCAAAATAATTCACATATCTATTAAGTTCAAATACTACTAACACCACTCCAATAAAATATTATATATTGCTGATCCACCCTTTCTACTATGCACTAACCCACAAACCACAACTATACACCAAACCCTAATCAAATAAATTAGCAATGGCTATGCCCCTCCCCTATATACCAGAACAATGAATTTAGTAGGAAAAGAAAATTCAATAAGAAAGAAGTACTTTCATGAAGACGATTTAATCTCTTGTTTAATAGTAAATTATATTTTTAAACTCCCTATTAGATATTTATTTTATTTACGTAATTGTCTTTATCTATCATCTCATTTAAGTTGAGTTATTTAGAGTTTTAATAATTATTGTTGGGATCTTGATTGCAATTTTTGCTTTGTTGATTGTGTATGAAATAGTAATTGTGTGTGTGTGTGTGTGTGTGTGTGTGTGTTTAATCTCTTATCCTCTATTGTGGTTGTTGTATATCTTGGTTGGATATATATTTATGATGTGTAGGCATTTCATTTTGCTAATAACTATGTCATATGAAAATTCTACTTATTTGTATTGTGGAATTTTTAGAAATTCACGTGGAGCACCAATCTTCGGTCAAGAAAGGAAAAACCCCGTTGATATCATCATTCTTTAGAAAACGAGATCGACGTCAAACTAGTGAAATCACATCAAATACGGTGAAAAATGAGCATATATTGAACATTTTTTGTAGAAACTCGTCGACCACAACTTCAGTGAATATTTGAAAAAATTAAATATTATGTGTGACTTTTGTGAAAATGAGTTTTTAAAATTTTAGCCCAGTCTACTCTTAATTTCTGGATCCGTTCCTGTCCATGGGGTTTTATGTGTAATCTGAAAGCTAAAACTCCTCACGAGTATGTGATCTAATGGAAACTCTTGTGAGTAATACCCACAGGGGGTAGGATCAAACCTACCCATTTACATGATTTTTGAGGTTTAAATAATTAGAAAAATTGAGTTAGAATCAAATGTAGATTGTAACGAGAGAAATTATGGGACACTTTGACAGGAAGAAAAGGGGTAATTCGTATAAGTTAATTACCCAACAATGCTATATATTACACATTTAAAACATGGTGTCAACTGTCAACTAGCGAGACTGCAAGAGAAATATCACATTATGGCTACACAAACAATGTTAAAAGTAACAAACAATGTCAAATTGCAGACAACTGCATGTATACATAACTAATGGAACCCCACTGCCTGCTTTCAACACTGCAACACTGCACAATAAAGATCGAAATCCACATTGTTTATTTCAATTTTATTATGTCTAAGATATGCACGTCTCTAGGGAAGACTTCACGAGCCACACCAGACCAAGATCATTTCTCTGTAACATCAAATAGGCTTTGGCCTTTCGCCTTTCATCCGTAACAATATCCTCACAAAATCCAATAAGTGTAAGAATATCCACAACAGTTGCAAGAAAATTACCACACTATACATTTATCTTTAGTTACCGCGACTTTTAACAACCATCTTATTAGTTCTTGTGTGATATTTAAAATAGTCTGGTTTGGTCGCGTCATTGCCCTCTCTTAGAGAACATTCTAGAAACTCTATTTGGAACCAAGTTATTAACTCTTTATAAATAAGTGATTCTAGTTCACTTTCTAACACAATTTTTTTAATATTCCCAATTACATGATATTTTCAATGATCAGATGTTTGCCTTGAGAGAGAATCCATCCTGGGGGAGGCCCCGAGAGTCACTTTGCAGGTTGAGTCTGTTTATGGTTTGAGATGGGGCGACTGCTCTAAAAAACTCGATGGACCGATATTATTCCTTATACATGACGTATAATTGATTCCAATCAATAACTCTCTATATATAATGCTATGTCAATTAAGAAAGTAAACAAATAATAATTTTGAATGATATGAGATACATATTTAAGTGTTGCCTGCAAATTACACTGAATATCCTTAAATTACAAAGCAAAAATTGCTCCTATTATATTTGTTACTATGATCATCTCATATTTGTCTTGTCAGTAGGACAATTTTGGCTTTGGTAGAAAGTTTTTGCAGCCAACAACCTCCGGGCCCGGCCCACTAGCTGCGGCAACGGTCGGACGGCTTGCATACCCTGCGGTAGGGATTTGCCGGGACTCGATGATGGGTCCGGTGGTGAGCTTTTAGGTCCGAATAAATATTTGAATCTGTAGTAGTGGCTTCAGATGCATTTGATGACAAAGGAAAAGCAGTCACAGCAAATATCAGCAACAAGCACACGGCCCATAACCTAGCCATGGTTTCTTTTGCTTTTGCTCTTTTGTTTCCCAGAATTTTTGCAATTTTGTATTATATATTATATATTAATTTTATTATAATTTTTATTTATTTTTGTTTGTTGNAGGACAATATTTCACAAGTAAGGTGAATTGCGGAATCAGATAAATAATTTATTTTTTAAAATATAATATATATATATATATACTTGTTTTCAAAATCAATATTTTAAGTTGGATTATTTTTTTTGTAGGAAATGAAATATTTTTTGGCAGTGTTACTAAATCAGGTAGCAGCTACTACAGATTAACAAATGAAATTGAAATATTGTTGTCGTAAGTATTATTACCAACTAATTGAGTAGTTATATGTTGTTATAAAGTTAAACCATAGTTTATAGTTTCCCATCATTGGCACAATAACTAGGATTAAGATTATTTTGAAGGGATATGAATTAGTGTGGTCCTATGATTTTTTTTTTTTCCAACGACAAGTAATCAAATAGATAACCAAAATATCCATTTACAATAAGCAACCAACTGATTGCAAATACACAGGAGGTTACAAGCCAACAGCCTTTACAATACAAACCCAAACTCTAAAAACTAACCAACACTACTCACTGCCACTAAAATAAAAAGAAGCAAAAGAAGATAACAAAAAAAATATATCAAAAGCAATGGAGCTACAACATGTATCAAAGGGTGTTCTTTGAGCTAGCTTTTTGCTTACCCTTTGTTCTTCAACTTACAACAGCAATTGATCCAACCAGCTTGTTTGGCCATTACCATCACCCATCTCACTGCCTCCAGCCACTGACCCTCCAAACACCCCTCATACCAAATGCTGTGCTCCATCTTTATATCAGAAACACCTTCCTTCTTGACTACACAGGATATGTTCAGTTGGTTCCTTAAGGAGAGTTGAGCACTGACAGTGATACACCACTGTCCTACTCTTTGGGAAAATTGCTCCTCATGATCCCTCTGAATCTGCCTCCAATTACCTGCATTCCTCCTTAAGCTATCAACACTATCACTAAACTCCAGCCACTCTGCTCTAGCCCAGTCCACCATATGCTTTTCACAAACTTTCTCTTTTCTAAATAGCCAAGTATTCCTAGTTTTCCAGAGCCACCAAAGGATGTAAGAAGATAAAGTTATTCTATCCTTGAGGCTCCCAGTCAAAGGATGACTACAAATTTTCCCCCACCACATTCTAAATGAAGTATTACCTTCAGCAAAGCAGCTATAATCTATTCCACTCAACTTCCAAACCAGTCTAGCCCTAGTACAATTGAACAAGATGTGGTCCAGGTCCTCAGCAGCACTTCCACACTATGAGCAGATACAATCCACTGGCATATTCCTCTTCAGAAGTTGATCCATTGTGCTTATAAACTGGTACCAACATCTCCACAAAAAGTGTTTGATTTTATTTTTAATGGGGAGATGCCAAAGCATAGACCACACCTTATCTGTATCAAAAGAGTGCATACTAGAACTAGTTTCACCAACAGAATTCAAGGACCTGTTCACCAAAAACTCATAAGCAGACTTAACACTGAAACATCCATACTTCCCATTATGCCAAATCAGTTTATCTTTTTTACCAGCACAAGAAATAGGAATTTTCAGAATCAAATCAGCTTCCTCAGGAAAGAATGTTTGTCTGATCAGCTCCCTATCCCACCTAACACTCCCCTCCAGTACTAAATCACTCACCCAGATTAACTTCTGTCTATCCTCAGGAAAACAACAGACAAGCTTGAAATTAACAGCCCTAGGTAACCAAGGATCATCCCAAATAGCAATCCTCTGCCCATCATCAACTAAATATTTGGCTCCTAACTTCAAGAATGGAATCACTCCCACCCAGCTATTCCACAGCCAAGACCCTCCATTTTTATGCTTAGCATCAAACAAACTCTCATTATGAAAATATCTACCCTTCAGCACTTTAGTGATAAGCAAATTAGGCTGAGTAGCCAGTCTCCACAGCTGCTTCAACAAGAGAGCATCATTAAAATTCCTGAGGTTTCTAAAACCCAACCCACCCCTAGATTTAGGCTTAGCCAAAATGTCCCAACAAGCCCAATGAATTTTATCTCCCCCAGCTTCATTCCTACCCCACCAAAAAGAAGCAACCAGCCTACAGATATCCTTACAGAGGCCTACTGGAAGTTTAAAACATGACATCACATAGGTAGGGAGAGATTCAATAATAGATTTGATAAGCACCTCCCTACCTGCCTCACTGAGGAAGTTATTCTTCTAGTTGGCTAATCTGTTCATCACACACTCCACAACATATTTGAAAGTATTTTTCTTAGAAATTCCTACTCCCAGAGGGAGTCCCAGATATTTGGAGGAAGTGACACATTTAATCCCATTCAAAATGTGGCAGATACTAATTTTAATGTTATCAGGGGTGTTTCTGGAGAAAAAAATAGAAGATTTGGCCATGTTAACACTTTGACCTGAAGCAGACCTAAACACTTCCAAAATATTAGCAATAAGACTAGCGTGAAAAAGATTGGCTTTACAAAACAGAATTGTATCATCTGCAAAAAGGAGGTGAGACACAACAGGAGAATGTCTACTAATTTTAATCCCTGAATAATAATGAGAATGGCAGGCCTGCACAATCAAATTAAAAAGAACTTCAGACAAGATGATCAACAGATAGGGAGAGATTGGGTCTCCTTGTCTGATACCTCTAGAAGGTCTAACATACCCCTGAACCTGCCCATTAACACTAAAAGAGAAAGAAGAAGTACTAATACAAGCAAAAATCCAAGATACAAAAGGATCAGCAAAACCCATTCTCTAACACACTTTAATCACAAACCCCACTCCACACAATCATAAGCTTTAGCTATATCTATTTTAACAGCCATGACACAATTAAGCCCTTTTCTTTTGCTGTTAAGGAAATGCAAGCATTCATTGGCAAGAACAACATTATCAAGAATTTGCCTCCCAGGAACAAAAGCAGATTAGGAGGCATTAATACAAGGACTCAAAACAAATTTCAATCTATTGGCTAAAATTTTAGATATGATTTTATAAATAACTGTACATAAAGCAAGAGGTCTAAAATCAGAAACCAGAGAAGGATTGGTATTTTTAGGAATAAGAGACAAAACTGTGTGGTTAATACCTTTAGGCATTTGGCCACTACAGAAAAAGTTACCAACAGCAGCACAAAGATTAGATTTCACAATAGGCCAACAATTTTGAAAGAATAATGTAGTCATACCATCTATTCCAGGTGCCTTAGTGGGTTCCATTTCCTTAATGGCCAAGTAAATTTCTTCTTCAGTCACCATGGCAGCAAGTCTAAGATTCATTTCATGAGTGATTGAGCATGAGATCCCTTGTAAAATCTCCTCAATAGAGACAGGATTAGTAGTAGTAAATCGCTGTTGATAGTAATTTTCCAGTTCCAAGACAATCTCTTTTTCACTACCACACCTCATGCCTCTTCCATTAACCAAGTTATCCAAGCTACTTACTTTTCTGCTTTGTTGGACTGAGGCATGGAAGAACTTAGTGTTCTTATCTTCATCCTTCAACCATTGAACTCTTGACTTAATTTTCCAGTAGACTTCTTCTTCTTGTTAAGCCTTATGCAACATCCCCTTCCATTTTTTCCATTCTGTCCAATCTTTGGTTCCTCCTGCAATTTGCAGATCAAACAACGCTTTCTAACACTGATCAATCATTTTGGCAGAATTAATAACATGAGATTTTTTCCAAGACAATAGAGCCATTCTCACATTTCTAATTCTAGCCTGGATACTGTACAATTCATGACCTGCCACTGGCAAATTCCAGGCCCTATCAACAGTTTCATGAAATCCTTCAGGATTGACCCATCTTGCATACAAAATGAACCTTTTAGGTTTCAACTTCAGAGTACAATCACTCTCCAAGACCAACATACTGTGGTCAGAGGAAATGACAGAAATATGCTTAACTATTGCATTAGGGAACAATGAAATCCAAGTAGAAGAAAAAAAATATTCTATCTAGCTTGGCTTCCACAAAATCAGGGCCCTGTCTTAAGTTAGACCAGGTGAAATGGTGACCTTGAGTTCTAGTCTCACACATCCCCATACTGGTCACAAAATCAATAAAAGGCTGAAAACTACTTTGCTCTCTAATCCTCCCACCCACCTTATCTTGGTGAGACAGAATAGCATTGAAATCCCCCCCTAAGAACCACACATCACCCCACATATCCATAAGACTAAGCAAAATATCCCATTCAACTATTCTAATATCAGAATCAGTACTAGAGTACAAGAAAACTCCCCACTGAATAACCTGACTATCAGCCATACAAAACTTCACACCAATACAAAAATCTAGCATAAAGTGATAAAAAATATTCACTTTCTTAGACCAACACAAAAGCAGGCCTCCTCTAGTCCCAGTGAGTTTGCTATACATCCACATATTATCAAATTTTAAATTTTTACAAACAGTTGCAACAATTTTTTTTAATTTTTTTTTTATTTTTATTTTTTTTCTGAAAGAAAAATGATATCTGGGAGGTGAGCTCTTAGGGCTTCTCGCAATTGGGAAATTGTAAAGGGTCCCCCCAAATCTCTACAGTTCCACACACATACTCTCATTTTGACTTTTGAGACCCTTTAGGATTGGTCCAATCCACCTCAGAAAATTCAATTGATTCAGACAGTTTCATTTTTTTACCAACAAAAACCTTATTACTATCAACACCATCTAGCAGATTACTCTCATCAAAAGACTTCTTAACCAAAATAGAATTGTCCCCATTATCCTTAATACTAGATTTTTCCCTGTCAATTTCCATAGCCGCAGTATTAGATGTAGAACCAATTTTGATAGTTCTAGGAGCAATTTTCCTCCTTTTCAGAGTAACTCTGCCACTTGTTGATATTGGTTGAATTGCCACTTCAACTAAGTGGTTATCAGAGTCCTCTTCAAGGGTCTGCAGTGAGTTTTGACAAACAACAGGCTCCTTACTAGTAGGGGTGGTAATCTCCTTGATTCTCTTATCAGGGATCTCAGCAACAAAGCATGGGTTAGAGCCACTCCCTTGCTCAAGCTGAGGAACAATTTCAACAGGAGAGATAACATCTTTCCCAGCGCACTTGTCCCATAAAACCTAGAATTTTTACCCGGGTTTATTGTACGAAATTCCCCTGTATTATATGAAATCTGCGCGTTTTCCCCCGGTATTTTAAAAATTGCGTCAAACCCCCTTCTATTTCATGTTTGCATGCATACTCGCCATTTCCAGTTAACGCCGTTACTTTAATGGTGACGACGTTTCTCTTTCATTGAATTTACCTTTTGTACCCTTACTTTAACATTGAATTTACCATTTTACCCTTAATGTTAATATATTGACTTAAAAGTAAAATCCCAATGGTAGGGATTGAACCCACCACCTTTGTGATGTAAAAGACAACTCTTACCAACTGGGCTACTACTCATTTAGTTATAAATGTGATTTTATCTATATATATCACACTGTATAGCGGAATATCATATAATTAAGTATATAGATTCTAAATTATAAATATCATAATAATTAATTATATAGATCTAAATTATGAATAATATAATAATGAATTATACAGATTCTATATAATGTAATACTTAAGTATATAGACTCTAAGTTATAAATAATATAATAATTAAGTATATAGTTTATAAATTATAAATATGTAATAATTAAGTAAATATTTTTTAAGTTATAAATAATATAATAATTAAATAAATATATTATAAATTAAAACTAATACAATAATTAAATAAATATATTATAAATTAAAAATA
>BKCP01008181.1:1772906-1799573 GCA_008636005.1 Striga asiatica | reverse complement strand
AGAATACCTGCAAAAACTCAACGCCGGAGGTGTTTCCGGCGTAGAGCCTCCGACGCTCAAGTCAGTATGTGAGTGATGAAGAGAGGCTGCGCAGCAGCTATGGGGGAGAGTGGGAATGAATGAGAGTTAGGGTTTAGGGTTACCTCACCTCCTTTATATAGGAGTGAATACTTACTTGAAGTGCCCAAAATGCCCAAGTCGGTGGACCTCGAAGGTCCAAAATGCCCCTGTCGATTCGTCTCCCCTTTGTTGCTGAGTCATCGCAAGATTCCTTCTCATCCTTGGTAATGTATAGAGCTTTGGATATGTTACAAGTGTGGTGAGTCGGCTTCACCACTTTGATCCTCGAGATGTACAGAGTCGACCTCGAGAACTAAGAGGTCGACTTATGAATATATGCGGTTTCGGAGGCTACGCCTGGTTTAATCCTCTGCGGTGGTCGTCTCTTGGAGAGTCGTCATGAAGAAGTCGACTAGTGGAAGTCGACCTAGAGTATCTGGATAGTTGGGAGTTGCATTCTTGATGTCCTTCTAGTATGAGGTCGACTAGCAAAAGTCGATAGATAGAGGTCGACTTGTGGGAGTCGACTAAACCAATTTCGACCTCTTCTTGATTGTTTTTAGGAAGTCGACTCGAACATATCGACGAATCACCTCGATATCTGAGTCGTTCAAATGGCTCACCGGTCGAGTAGGAAGCCTCTTAGACCGGGTTATCCTTATATGACCATATCAATAAATAATATTTTTATTATATTATATTATATTAATTTTAATTCTTTATTTATTTAATTTATTATTTCATAATAAGATATATGATTTATTATTTATTTTACTTTATAATTTTTATACTTTATTATCTTATATAATTATAATTTTTATTTTTCTTTAATTAGTTTATTTTAATTTTATTTATTTATTAATTTCATTTTTGTATTTATTTTTCTCATTTAAAATATATTAAATTATAACTTTATTTAATTTTGGTTCACGCCAGTACATTAAATTTTATCTTACTTTATTTAATTTAATTTTTTTCATTATTTTAAGTTAATTTAATTTATTGAAAGTTATTAGTATTATTATTATTAATTATTTAATTTATAGTAAATTGACATATTATCCTTTTATTTTATTTATTTACTTATTTTTAAACTATTTAATTCATTTCAGTATGATGTATAGATATATTTATGTTCAATAGATTACACATCCATCCATATGGCCTAGTGGATGAGCGGCCATTCCCTTCCTTTCCAACCCAGGTTTGAATCTTGTTGCCTACATTTCATAACATTGGGGTTTTGCACATAATTCAAGGGTAAAACAGTAGTTTTCGCCACTTTGGGGTGAAAAAATGAAGAAAAAGTCGCACAACATGCGCGTGCACGCCACTTCCGTCATCTTAGACGGTTTAGGGTGTTTCGCGCATGCAAAACCTTAATAGAAGGGGGTCTGACGCAATTTTTAAAATACAGGGGGAAACGCACAGATTTCGTATAATACAAGGGGGTACTAGATATTTTACCCATTTTTACCCCCATGCAAAGAAATAGAACCCACTCTCAACCATTCCCCAAACTGCCCCAAGCTAAGCATATTTCTGGCAAAATCCCCTTTTTTAGAAGGACAATTCTTATCAATATGTCCTATCAAACCACAGTAAAAACAGAAAGCTTGGAGGTTTTCGTACCTGAAATCAACCCATCTAGTCTCTGAGCCAAATTTGATGTTGGTTCCTCTGGGAATAGCTTCTCTTAAATTCAACTCAATTTGCACTTTCATGATATTTCCATTCATACTCTCTGCACCAGGAACAAGGACATCAATCACCTCACCTATGACTCTGCCTACTTTAATACCAATCTCTGCAGTCAACCAGTGTAGTGGAAGGTTATGCACTTGTACCCAAATTTTAACCTTCTCTTCTTCAGGAGAGAAATCCAAAGATTCCGGCACCCAGTCTTTGAGCAAAATATATTACCCATCAAATGTCCACGATTTCCCTTTCAAGATCTTCTCTTTGTCCTCCATTGACTGGAACGTGAACTGGTACAGATTTGGCCCAATATTCTTGATAAGAAATTGCTCCTTAGTAACTAGCAGTGTCAAACGGGCCGGTCCGGTCCTGCCCGCGGTTCAAACGCGGCGGGTCAAAATGACCCGTATTTCTACGGGCTGAGAAATCCATGGCCCGTGGCCCGCCCTCATTAGCCCGCGGGCCAAATCGGCCCGCCCGCGGATTTTTTGGTATTATGCACTCTTATATACTTTTTGGTTTGTTTATCCTTATATTTACTAGTATATTAATAAACTAGTAAGGCTTCATGTGTAATGATGTTAAATATTTGTCATCCAGTTTTTATTTTTATTTTTTTTATGAATAGTTATAGGATATTCACGAGGAGAAGAGACTTAATTCACATAAAATATTATTTGATTCATTAATATTTTTATTATGTAAAAAAGTGTTTCATGTGCATTCACAAATCTTAATATCATTGTCAAATTTTAAAAAATATAAAATAATTAAATATGGAAGAAGAAGAAGAAGAAAAAAAAACGATAAAGACAATCCAACAAAATAAAAAAACGGGCTGGACGCGGGCCAGCCCGCCCTAGCTCGCTTTAGACCGCGGGCTGAACGGGGCGGGCCAAATAGGCCCGCGATTGAATGGGCTGGTCAAACAAAGGCCCAAGCCCGTCCATTTAGGCGGACGGACGGGCCAGCCCGCGGGCCATGGCCCGTTTTGACAGTGCTATTAGTAACCCATATACTATGAAGAGTAGTTTTAAGCCCATTGAAATTGGCCTTCTTCTCGCCGTATATTTTTCCAATTAGGCTCAATTGGCATTCCTGACGACCAATGGCCATATCGTCCTCTTCAATTTCCAACCCCTTCTTCTCTTTGTCTGAAAGTTTGAATTTCTTCAACTTATCTGCCAAGTCCTCGGCCATACTAGACGGAAAATGAAACCCACCTCAACCTCTGAAAGTGAGGAGAATGCTACACTGCACAATAAGACAAAAGAGAGCAGAAAAGGAGCTAACCATCAAATAAGCAAATACGCAGTCAAAGCGGTTAATGAGCGAGTAACAAGCAAGATCCTCAAATCAACAAGCAAAAAGGGCTTAATTGACAGGAACCCTAACACCCTAAGAAACCCACACACGATAACTAGGGAACCTATTCTAAGAAGATACAAAAAGGAGAGACTCGAACACAGAAGGACATCTAAGGGTAAGCAAGAACAAAGGGAAAGATCAGACTAGAAGATTAAACAAAAAGGAAACCCTAAACGGGAACCTCCAGAACCTGGAACTTTAACTCTAGAGGGAGAAAAATCTCATTAAGAACCACCTTTCATCTCCAGAATTTTGAGCCAACCCCAACCTAATTTAGCCCACATTTATAAGCCACATTAGATCAGACAACTTATAAATTTATATAGCTTATAATTTGAGGTTTGGCTAGGAATAATAATGAACCATACTTCAATGTTTTAAATTGCATAAAACAAATTGCCAACATAGTGAACAATTAGTTAAAGTTACACAATTGAAAGACATTTTTGTTACTGAACTTACCAAAAATAATTATTAGTCAACATTATGTCCAATTTTAGGCTAAAAATTTCTATTGAGACCATGTTTTAATTTTATCACGAATTCTGGTGTTAGCAGCCCAATCATTAGGCGTGTCAGCTATCTTACTATTTCAAAAAATATATGCTTACACTATCAAATATCGTATTTATATTCATGTTATTTTATAAAGTACGTCATTTTCTAATAAAAGTATGCACAATATAAAAAAAAAAATAAAAGAAAAATATGTTAGTCTAATGGTTAGGCCATCCTAACATAAAACCTATCATAATTTTATATATTTCATAACTTCGACAAACAGTAAGACTGTTAGATAGATCTAATGGTTTAGATAGTCGTATTTTCCAACGGATGTGCATACTTTCAAACTGAAATATCACTTTAAAAAACAATATAAACAAAAGTACGACATCTTATTGTTTAAGTGCATTATTATTTAATAAAAAATTAAAACGGGTCGACCATCCTAATAAAATTTTTCATTTAGTATTTTCCAATTATTTAGCAATCTATATATGTAAATTGGCCTAATAGTTAAGCACCAGCTACAAAAAATTGGTCAAGGAAGCAACAATTCAAACCTGCCAATTAAATGTCCTGCAAATGTAGCTCACCAATTGCCTTCAATTCCAAATAGTTCACCATATATAACACACACAAACCAACAACAATGAACACAAGAAATATTGCGTCATGACAAAAATTTTATTATCATACACAACATTATTATGCTTTCATTACTTTCTACTCCTTATAATAACGACAACAAGAGCCAAATTGCCGGCGGTCATCGTGTTTGGGGACTCGTCAGTTGATGCCGGTAACAACAACTATGTCCCCACGATTGCTCGGAGCAATTTCGAGCCGTATGGTCGTGATTTCGAAGGCGGGAAGCCCACAGGTAGGTTTTCGAACGGGCGGGTCGCCACAGACTTTATCTCGGAGGCTTTGGGCCTCCGGCCCACTGTGCCGGCATATTTGGATCCCGAGTATAACATTACAACTTTTTCCGTGGGAGTCACTTTTGCTTCTGCTGGAACTGGATATGATAACGCGACCTCTGATGTGCTAGTAAGTATATATGCACTATACGTTTTGCTTCTCATAAGTTCTACTATTATATAATATCTTATTTGTTTTTTTAATTAAATATACACACGTTTATTAGCACATGTTGTACTTTAAAAAATAATATAAACAAAAGTATGTCATTTTAAGGATATGTTTAACGATTAGGCTGTTTTATACAAGAACTTGTAGATAGTAACGAGTAAAAGTGGTATAAGATGGTCAAACTTGTAGACCATTCGACTGTTGAATACTATAATGACAATTTCTTTTTGAAAAACTATATACACTCTTTAATTTTAGTTTCTTATTGCACATATTATGAATTCTTCAAGGGGGTGATTCCTTTATGGAGGGAGTTGGAGTACTACAAAGAGTACCAAACTAAACTAAGAGCCTATCTTGGTGACAAGAAGGCCAAGAACACCATCACCAATTCATTGCACATGTTAAGCATCGGGACGAACGACTTCTTAGAAAACTACTACGCTTTTCCACCGAGACAAAGGAAATTGCAGTACACGATCGATGAATACAAAGAATTCCTCATCGGGATTGCTAGAAATTTCATCCACGACCTTCACGGGCTCGGGGCACGTAAGATCAGTCTTGGTGGGCTTCCTCCTATGGGTTGTATGCCCTTAGAAAGGGCTCAAAATGTGGCAAATAGGAATGAATGCAGGGAAGATTACAATGTGGTGGCCATGAGCTTCAATGCAAAGTTGTGTGATTTGGTGATGGGGTTAAACAAGGAGTTGCCTGGGTTGCGACTCGTTTTCTCCAATCCTTACTATAAGCTTCTACGAATCATTACAAACCCATCAAAATACGGTAAGTTTGTCATGTTGAGCATCCCATAACTTTTCTTTTTCTACCTTTCTGTTCCATATTATCTATTTGCAGGGTTTGATGTCTCTCGAACCGCGTGTTGTGCGACTGGAACATTCGAGATGGGATACATTTGCAACGAACAAAACCCTTTCACGTGTAGAGATGCAGAAAAGTACGTGTTTTGGGACGCATTTCACCCGACACAGCATACTAATAAACTAGTTGCTGATCATATTGTTAAGAATGTCCTGTACAAGTTCCTTTAATACACCACAAAAATATTTCTCTGTCTGAATAAATCGGATGCTCGCCTATACGTGCACTGACTTATCTGTTGGTAGAGGTATATATAACTATGCAATATACACGAGTGATATAGGCATGTGCACAAGTATTGTACTTGTTACCTAAGCGATTTCATCCGAACCCAATTGTTCGTGGAATCACAGCAAAATCAACTCAAACTGAATTGCCCTTGAATTCATATTACATCAGATAAACTAAAGAATCCGAAAGGGCTATGGCTAATGTAGATTCGTGAAGCAATACACAACTCGTCATAGTCAAAAAAATGTTTTTTTTTTAGGTCGAATTCTTGTTTTCTAAGGTGTAAAAATGAAAAATGATTTAAAAGTGGTGCTACAGCTCGTCCTTGCTTACACTGTCTTCTCCCATAAGCTCATCCAGGGAGAACTCGTCTTCCTCGATTATTTGCCCGTCTTTACCGTCCCATGGTTCGGTCTTCTCAATTACAGGGCTGCCCTCTAAAGGTAAATTGCCCTTTCCACCTCGTCCAGCTTCTTTAACAAACTCTCTGGGAAAGGAAAGGGGGGAAGAAAAAAAACAAAAAAAGAAGCAACATGAAGTTTACTCCCAATTTTGATAGAATCTCAGAAAGATCTGTATCTATAATGCGCGATTAAAATGCCAATAGATCAAGATAACTAATTATCCTGTAAAATATAACATATTTTATCTGGAAGTATTTTCTATACATAAATTCACAGAATTGATAGCAAAACAAATGGAGAAAAAAAATAGAGAATCCATCATTTTATTATTAATGTATAGTTCGAGACAGTTTCACATATACATGATTCAAGCCCTAATGAAGCATTCACTTTTATTTTGGTTTATCGATTTGGAATTACTTGGAAAAATATATCGAATTTTCTTACTGTGATTAAAGGAGTGAAGCAAGGAAGAGAGAATGAATGAATACTCACATGATATGTTCAAGCTCAAATGCGCTCTTGAGAGGGGCATAAGCTTTCTTCTTTAAATTTAGGGCCACCAGAGCTGGATATCCATAGCCACCAACTCCAACATGCTTCTCAAGATCAGGTTGCTTACCGGCAGCTGCCCAGAGGTAACTGCAGCATTCTCACAAACATTAGTCCCCTCACATGAAAAAAGAAAGTAAATCCTTCACCAAATTGTCATATGAAAATGGTATTTAAATAATCGAGTACAACAATATACCCATTATATTCCCAACAGGTTGGGGTCTGGGGGGGTCAGTTGTACGCAGACCTTACCCTTGTAATTATACAAGGAGGCTGTTTCCGTAGCGACCCAAGGTGCATTGCGCCGTTTGATATATTTTTTTTCTAGAAACTTCACTAATAGCACTAATAGAAGAAGCACTAGAATTTAATTGAGTCATTTTGATCTAGTCCATTATTAGCACTATGCCAGGAGAATTGTCAACAATGACTCTTCCAGCTCCATTTGCAATGGACAAATTTGGATAATCTGAGTAAATTCTGTTTTACCTGTAAGGACTCTTTTTGAACTTCTCTGCAACTGATAGCAACTGCTCGAGATACTTATTTCTTCCCTCGGCCTTGGAGTCCAATATATCGGGAAGAAAGGCAACAAAGCATATTGCAGCTGAACCACACTTCTCTTCCACAACATCCTATGGATTAAAACAGCATTTCATTGGTAAAACCTAAAGCAAATTATATATATATATATATATATATATATATATATATATATATATATATATATATATATATATATATATATATATATATATATATATATATATATATATATATATATATATATATATATATATATATATATATATATATATATATATATATATATATATATATATATATATATATATATATATATATATATATATATATATATATATATATATATATATATATATATATATATATATATATATATATATATATATATATATATATATATATATATATATATATATATATATATATATATATATATATATATATATATATATATATATATATATATATATATATATATATATATATATATATATATATATATATATATATATATATATATATATATATATATATATATATATATATATATATATATATATATATATATATATATATATATATATATATATATATATATATATATATATATATATATATATATATATATATATATATATATATATATATATATATATATATATATATATATATATATATATAGGATGTGGTTCAAATGAGAACCAAGTTCTAACGTGAGAACCGTGAGAACCGCTATTTATAGTTGCAAGTAGTGCTATGATTTATTGTATTTTAGTGCTATCTTTAACATGGATCTATTTTCTTAAAAATAGCAACACAATTTATATTAGCATTTATTAGCATTTATGGAAATGATAGCACTATGTGATATTAAAAATAGCATCATACACAATAAAAAATAGTATTAAATACGGTTCTCACGGTTCTCACACCAGGACTAGTTTTTATTTGAACCACTCCCTATATATATATATATTATATTTGTTTTCTTTTATTTTCTCTTTTTATCCACTCGATTTTGGTTTGGAGATTGGAGTTAAGCAGAGGAATCTAACTTGGCTGGTTAATTCAGTGACTTCAGGAGGGGCAGCATTTGTTTCAAGCTGCTCCAAAGCGAATGACTCGATTGCTGATGCTGATCTGGCACCTTCATATGGAAAAGGGCTGTCTTTGTCTGCACCAAACACCAAAATAGTAGGGAATCCTTGCACGTTGAACCTGCTCATCAAGGACTGGCAAATTCTGATTGTTAAAAAAACCGCAACTTAATTCACAGTGGTTGCATTGAACAAATGGTTCGACTTAACTTAACCCTCTTTTATCATCAGGACTAGTTACGTCGATCAACAAATCAGTTAATAGCGATATTGTGAAATATGATGAAAATCATGTACTTAACATGCTTATTTGACCAACAACTAGTAAGTTGTGACTCACTTTTTCTGCATCACAGTCCACATGCCCCAATTTCACTTGGCCCTTCAGACTGTTGGCGGCCTTCTTCCACTCAGGAGCAAGCTTCTTGCAATGTCCACACCTTCACAATAATATAGATCAAATCACATAAAACTCAAAGAACGATCAAAGTTAAGTAATGGTCCCAAATACATTAACCCAAAAGAGCGAGAGATGCTTATAAAATGACTGGTAAAAATAAGCATTACGTTATTGGCAGCAAAGGGGCCAAGCAATTTTAATCTAGTTTTAAAAATATTTTTAAAATAACAGTGTGTGTGACATAATAGAGTATAGAGATTGAAAGCAAATGAAGAAATTAACAGGAAGAAGACAAAACAACTTAAACAAGAATGCATGGCATTCTCCTCTAAAAAAAACTTTCCCTCCCAAACTTTAAAGTCGAGTTTTGCTAAATCTCATAACGCATTCTCCAGAAGACATACATAAATATAAACCTAATTCTAATGGGACTGGTTAGCACTAATTAATGAAATAAACTTAACGGACTAGGGTTATAATTAATTAACATAA
The DNA here is from genome assembly GCA_008636005.1 of Striga asiatica. Taxonomy (NCBI): domain Eukaryota; kingdom Viridiplantae; phylum Streptophyta; class Magnoliopsida; order Lamiales; family Orobanchaceae; genus Striga; species Striga asiatica. The sequence continues at coordinate 1,790,244 of BKCP01008181.1, read as the reverse complement.
GAAATAGATACAAGGCAAAGCAGGCGAGCCAGCAAATGGTGTAGTCTGCCACTCAATTTTTGTGCCAATAAGAGTCCATTTTCTTAATTACAGTTGCATTCTGTTTCAAAATTAAGTAGCCATCTCAATTTATACTCTTTGCATGAAAATTCCACCCAGAGCTAAAGCATTTCAAGCTCATGAAAAGTATGATATTCTATAAAAAATCAGCTAGATAGCAACTGTGAACTCCCTATTTATATTCGATTACCAAAAACGATTTGACGATAACCACAGTCTCATGGGTCCAAGAACTGATTACAGAATTACCAAAAGCACTACCATGTAATGAAGAAGTAAAATTTTTGCAACATACAATGAAGAAATAAAATTACCATAATATACCACCAATATGTAATGAAGAAGTTAAATGATGCCAAACTCAACGAATAATTCGTTCGATTAAACAGATCATCAGAAAATAAATTAGGGTTCAACTTACCAAGGAGCAAAAAACTCCACGACCCAGAGATCCTTGCTTTTGAGAACCAACTCATCAAAATTACGCGAGTTCAATTCCACTGATGCACTTGGTTCTGATTTTTTGCTAGATCCTTCGGTAGATTTCCCCTCCAGACGATCTTTAAGGAGTGTTTTAACCTTAAAGAAGTAATCAAATGAAACGGTTACCCCGCTTATTCCCTAAATTATATAAACTGTTCACAAGCAAAACCAGACTAATGGCATCATTCCTGACTCGGAAGCTTAACCCATTTAATAGGAGCTCATGTCTGCATGTTAATTGACTAGATGGATCCCGACAAATACCAAGGTAAATATAAGCAAATGCTTCATCTGAAGGATGGCAAAAAGTTTCTGCATAATGGTAGAAATATTTGAGGATGCCTATTTTAAGAGCATTTTATTACAGAGAAAAAGCTTGATACTTCATTTTTCTTAAATATTATATGTTCGATGTTTATAAGGTGATACAAGGGAACAAAACAATGCCGCACAAAACTCTTTGAACAATTGGTAACAGGAAATCATTCACCTGTTTCAATGCAAACTCAACGATGGGCTTGGCATCCCTGGCTCCTTGATAATCTACCGGAGCTTTCCCTGGTACAAAGACCTTAATGGTGGGAAAACCTCTGATTCCATATTCCTACAGAGTCAAAGGACGAAATCATCTCAGGATGATAAACAACAATCTTTTCAAAACAAGTCTTGTACGCAAGAAATCCAGTTTCTGATGAGCATGTTCTTATTCATTAAGACAAGTTTCTCAACAAGAACGCACCTGAGCTAGAGACTTGTGAGCATCGGCATCGAGAGCCGCCACAGTAGCTACACCCTTCAAGACATTGGCCGCCTTCTCCCAAGTGGGCGTCAGTGCTTGACAATGGCCACACCACGGTGCAAAAAACTCAACTAAAACTACACTGTTTGAATTAAGGACCTGCATTGTAAGTCATTTTTTTCTTCTTTTTAAATCAACAGAATTCAGAAAAATCGGCTGGAGCTATACACCTGATAGTTNATAGAAAAAAAAAAAAAGAGAGAGAGACTAAATCAGATCCATTTCACTCGCATAATTGAACGAAACAGAAAATACTCATGAACAGCATTGATTCAGTTGAAACTCACGCCTTTTTGTCAGAAAACACAAATCAGATGCACAAAAAACTCGATAAATTCACCGAAAAATCCCAACAAAAAAGTTTAAACAAGCAAAAATGAAAAGGGGGCTAGCTCAAAAACAGAAACGAAAGCAAATGCTTGTACCTTGGACTTAAAATTGTTCGGATTGAGCTGAACAACGGGTGACGATGGTCCGTACAATGCATAAACCCCTAAATTTCCAACCAGCGAGATGAGCAGAAACACAATCAACAGCGATTTCTCCATTTTTTTTATTTCTAATTTCTGCTTCGAATCGAAATTGGGGCCATATTTAAATGGTTTCCGCGGAGATGATAAAAAAATGCAGTGCTGGTGTTACGTAAATTGGACCAATGACCGTCCTCCACGTCATATATTACTCTTATGATTGTCATTTTGTTATAGAGTTTTCTAGATTGTGTGCTGATTAAATTCCTCGCCATTACTATATAAAATCAAATGATTGTAATAAAATAAAATAATGAAATTCATGTGGGTGAGCAATGTGGTTGGGTCACTGCAAAATCATCGAACTGAAAAAATCAACAAAATCAAAATGTTTAGTTCCACAGTTGAATTTGTGAAATGTTAAAACCGAAATGTGCTGCAAAACACAGAAAAGCAAAAACTTTTATACATTGGTAGTTAATCAAGGATTATTCAATTTTTCTATGTATTTGGATTCGGTTTAAAAAAAAATAATAAATTACCAAATCAAAAAATTAAAAACGAAAGTTGTGAAAATCAATTGAATTACACCGCAACAAATAGAAAATAGTTTACACACTAAAATATTCGAACTTAAATACAGTTTACAACCTAACCATACATTAATGCAAAGTTCTGTTAATTTGTAATAGTTTTTTTCTTTTATGAGCCAATCCTCCTTATAAGGATCGAGAGAACAAAAATGTGGGAAATAATAGGGTTTTCGTGATATTTCTTCGGTAGACGCTCGCTAATGAGTATCGCGTCTTCCCAGTGACGGAGAGACATCTTCATGGAGCCTGAACCATCTCTATGGTGATGTCTAAAGCGTGACAGACTGGGTCAAATTGAGGAGCTTGTTGTGAAGATAAGTTCGTGAACTAAATGTATCTCATCTGGCGACTCCATAGGCATTTGATTCCTTCCACCATAGTCATTCAACGAAATTCTAAAAAAATTGTCAAGGCGGATAGATTAAAGGGGTTTCGCTCATTATATGACTGGACCAAACATCTCGCGATGACAACCATGCAACACTTGTATGAAAGTACCATTCCGACCAATAATCCAAGGCAAAGTGCTTCGTATGCCTACTTTACCTACTCGGCAAAAGGGAACGAACTTTGTTTAGTTTCTGTCTTTATGTTATAGATTGCATCTTTTCTGCCAACGAAATGAAGGCGGAGCCCGTTTCGAATGCTTCTCCGATCTAGAAGTTCTCGCGAATAGAATAAGATGTTGATCCCCTCTTCCCTTTTTGCTTGCTTTTCCCGCCCCGGGCGTAGAGGAAGAAACCTAAGAGACTAAGAGAACTCAACTCTTAAATCCTTTTTTTAAAAGAACCCTCTTTTTGTCATTTCTTGGCCTATTGGGATAGTAGCCTTCGGACTTTGTCCGCCCTTTACAAGATTTTGGATTAGCCCGATAAAGCGCTAGCAACAATAGAAAGAAGGGGTCCATGTAGTTGTTGCATACAAGATTTTGGATTGGCTCAATAAAGCGCTGGCAACAATCGAAAGGAAGGGGTCCATGTAGTTGTTGCGCCCGCCCCCTTCTTAGTCAATGGGGCACAGCAGGTTCGGCATCGACTGCAAAAGATTCTCAAGATTATTAATTGAAAATAAACCATGAGGAATCGAAGACAAGTGAATCTAGAAAAATAATTTCATTATGCGAACCTTAACATTGTTAATTCAAAACATGGTGAGCCAAAATGTCGTCCCAACCTCTTGGCAACATGTCCCATTTTCTCGTGGCCTGCGAGTCTCTTGAATCTTTTCTATAATGAATGTCTTGTGACCTAGTTACAGTTAGGTTTTGACAGGTCCCTCGTATCATCATGCTACACGAGCTACACGAGCTACACAAGATGGCTGGATCGAGTTAACCATAATAACTTCGAGCAAGCTTCTAGGATTAAATCCCTTTAGAGCTAATGAGAGAGTCTGGTGTGAACCAAATCAGTCGAGCTGATGTGGGCCAAACCAGCCGAACTACCAGCACTCGATTAAACCGAGCTACTAGAACACATTAAACCAAGCTAGTGAGAGCCCAACCGACCGAGCTACTATATATATATGTTATATCACCCGCAGCACACGAATATCATACTAGTATCAATTACAAGTTCCAACAAAATATATAGTAAAAATCCCCTCTTAATATAATTTGAAAACGTGCTGAGCCTAAATGGCTGCTTCGCACGCTTCGGAAGCTTACTTGGCAACATTACATGCTTCGACTTTTAGTTCGGATACATTCCATAATTGTTTAAAATAAAATACTTAATAAATAGGATTCTTATATGTCGTGTAAATCCTTAAACTCCAAATCCTTATCGTATAAAGCTTATTTGACAACATTACATCTTAGAATTCTTATCTTGTCGTGTAAACCAAAATAAAAAATTTAGCTTTATATATTATTTTATTTATATAATTAATGTAAACAATAACTTTTTTTATATAGTTTAAATTAAAAAAAATACTATAATTTTACAAAAAATATATAGCGGCTTGCATATTATATCTTTTCAATCCAACCATAAATACATTATTTAAATCTTTTTAAAATATTTATAAAAATACATTGAAATAGTTATAGAATATTATATGATCTTTCTAATATATTTTAAAGAGAAAAAATACTATAATTTTACAAAAAATATATAGCGACTTGCATATTATATCTTTTCAATCCAACCATAAATACATTATTTAAATCTTTTTAGAATATCTATAAAAATACATTGAAATAGTTATAGAATATTATATGATCTTTCTAATATATTTTAAAGAGTTGAAATAGTTATACAACAACATATGTGTTTTTTCTATTATTTTATATTTTATATTTTTTTTCAAACAACTCGTGTAGTACACGGATGTCGTACTAGTAATTATTAAATGACAATTTCCATGTGAATTTACCGTCCAAATACAGCGGGGTCAATATGTAATTATAGAAATTGATTATATGGGGTTAAAATTTGAAATACCCAAATATATACTGCCTCCGCCCCAAGTCTTGTCGTCGTCGTTTGTCCAAACCCCGAAGCATTAAAAACCTTACTGCAAAATTGATCAATATCTGAAGTCTGAACAGAGCAAGTGAAAAGATTCAGGATTTAGAGAGAGAATTTGGGCGGTGAGGTATGTACAGAGGCGTACCTCGTCTAAGGGCTTCTGGCTCGTTGATATGGAACAATCTATCGAAGGCCCAGCTGAGAAGGAGAGCTTCGAATTCAATAGCTGCTATTCAAGACACGTTTTTTTCCACCAAGGTAATTTTCAAATATCGTTGATTTTTCCTTTATTTTCCCTATTCGGGTTGTAGTCGATATTTATTTCCAGTTTTTATGTATGTGTTCAGTGATTGTGTTCGTCTTTGGCCGTTTGTGTTTGTGTGTGTGTTTTGGGGTTTTGCAGGAGATATTTGAGAGGCATAAAGTGGTGTTTACCATATCAACTTCTATTGCATCAATTGCTACAGCATGGGCTGGTATGTTTTTTCTTTCTTTTTTTCCCCTTCTTCTTTGCTCTGGCATATGCATTGCGTGGTTTGATTATGTTTACAGGGAAGAAGTCGATCGTTATACCCTGCCTGTTTTATTTGTTTGAATTATGGGGTCAGGTGCTTGGAACTGAACTGCTGAAATCAAAGTATGATGGGGGATAAATAATTCTTCAATACAGTGATGAAGAATTTGTGACGATGTCTATATTTGAGTGTGTAATAGGATAAACTTGTACAGAGCCTGAGCTACTTACACATTTTCGTACATAGAAAATTTATGATTTTAATAGAAAACATGTACAGAGCTTGAACTACTTTCACATTTTAGTACATAGGAAATTTATCGACTGAGGTGACCCCACGATTTTCCGTTCAGTTTTGGGGAAAAAACCATGTCTCGGAAATAGAAAACAAACAGGGAAATGGGTTGTTGTATGATTTTATGAATTTTTAAATCATTGAACCACAAATGATCTTCAGCCTCCATTTTCGAGTAACTATTATTTTTCTTTGCTCTGAGTTTATATTTTAATTTCTTTATGAACTATGCGTATGTCCCTCTTTCTCTAGTTTAAGTCACAATGAGATCAAGGTTATATTCAATTGCTTTCTATATCCAAGGTACAAATAGTGGGATTTTTAAGATGGAATGAAACATATTAACTAAACTACTGTACATTGTCAAATTGAATATCATATGTGGTAACTAGGTAGCTTCACCTTATAAGGTTCATCTTCGGAAGTGATTGGAAACTTAGTTGTTGTACTATATCTTCAAAGGTCATAGAATTTTTGTCTTTCTAAATGTAATAACTAATAACTACCCATGATAAACTATTATCTTGCAACTTACTGATTACTCATGTGACGTGTATGTTGTTGCCTCTGCAGGTTATACCTTACGTCACTTGCACGAGTCAAGAGTGGAGCAAAAGCTTGAATCAATTGAAAAGACCGTAAGTATTTTTTCGAATTTCGTATGTAAGGCAGTAATCACATGCCAACATTCTTATGCAACGTGAGATTCTTAATTTTTGTTTTTGGCAGATGAAAGGCAGTTATCGCTTGGAAGATCCTGAGTTTAAGAAACTTGTTTCAGGAACTGTGAGTTTTCCAAGTTGTGTCGCGACTGCCGGAACCAGTTTGATTATTGGGTAAGTTAATCACATTTTTGAATCCATAATTTGTTTTTTTATATTTCTAAATATTAATGAGGGCTATCAAGTGTTGATCATCTGAAGTGACAGGATTATGTTCATAACCAGATGGACTTAAAGAATACACGTCTAATAGGCTGTGTGAGAAGGAATAAAGGAAATAGGAAAACAATAATGATAATTTGAAGCAATATAGTCCATTTGTATTGTGATAATTAACTTGTATCATCAAGATTTTGTATATATTCTAGTAAACTCATGTTTTTCTGTGGAGTAACCCTAGTCTTGAGCGATTAACTTTCACGCGAACAAGATGTTTATTTTACTAGCCTCTATATCCATGATCTATAGAGCTGTTGAAAAAAAAAAACTCAGAATTTGCATGTATTTGCAGAAAACCATGAACTTGGTCAGAACTTCTCATAATTGTTAATGCATTTACTCATTTTATTGTATTGTCACCACCCTTTCATGAATTGAAACTGCACAAGAAGCAGGACACTCAGATTACAACCTCAATTTATTTTTTCGATTTTTCTCATGAAAAATGCAGGTATGTCTTGGGCTGGCGAGGCGGGGCCTGGTATGCAAACCGTAAGTTCAGAAGAGAACAAATGAAATTGTTAGGACAGATAAAGCCTAAAAGGTGGCCACTCAAGTTCCTAAGAAGGCCCCTTTTAAGACCTAGACTGAAAGAAACTGCCGAAGGTAAGGTTTCTTCAGAACCCTTGCAAACAACACAACAGTCATGTCCGAAGACGAACAAACGAAATTTATGACAATTTATCTGAGTTTGGATATTTATATTACTCTTATGGAGAGTTACAAAGTCGATATTGATATGGAGCACAAAACTGATTTGCTTTCAATTGTCCATCTTGAACAAAATGCTCCCCTTGATGATACCGATCATGGGAAAGGAAAGAATTTTTCGATCTGTCTGTAGGGGTATTTACAAAACTACCCCCATCGGGATTTACAGCTACTCAGTGCGAAATATTTTTGCGATAAATCTAATGAGGTGATTTGTATTTCAGAAATGACTTGAGTGTGTCTAAGTAGGCTAAACCGATATTAGTTTGTAATTTCTGTGTTTATTAACATTATAATTAGTATTCTGGTAATGTCAAAGGTTTGATATACCTTAGAGAAGTAAAAATGACCTCAATCAGATGCAGCTATGAAATTATTGCAATTCTGTAACTATCTCGATTGAGAGAGATTCAGGTAATCTTAAAGGGATTTATAATAAAAGAACTTGAGATAAATATATGATGCATTATTATGTGATTTGCAAATAAAATTACCATATTATTTTTTAGACTTAAATGGACAAGGGTGTGAAAATAACTCATTTAATATCTCTCTGTCCCCGTGCGATGCACGAGGTACGTACTAGTTTTTATTTAAATAGTTTTCAATTAAAGGGAAGTGTTTCATTTGTCTTATCATAATATCATGGATATAAAAAAACACTCGTTCAATTTCATAATATCATGATATAACCCAATATTATCATATCCCTTGTGTGGTTAATATATTATGAAATTTTGACGCATGGATTTAGGTCTGTTTAACAAAATGAGTTGCTCGTGAATTCGGCTATATTCAGCTCGTTTGTTAAAGTCGAGGTCGAGCTTGCTTAAAGCGTTTGACTCTACTCGATAAGACTTAAACATAAAATTTTATACCATATAGTTTTGTTCGATAAAACTCGAAATCAGCTCGAACTCGAGTATATAATATTAATAAACGAGTCGAGCCACTCTGAGCTCGAGCTCGACTCAACTCATTTATAGTTCTATGCGTGATTGATGAACACATTTTAACGTGATCAAGTTGATGAATGATGAATTTCGATAAACTAACAGTCGTGCAAAGTAACAATATTGTTACTTGTTTGCCATATGTCTCGCCATATATCTCATATGGCCTACACCTCAATGACATCTTTTGACTTACATAAAGTATGAGCTTTTGGTTAGAAAATTCCACCACAAATAACACATCGAGAATCTACAATTTCCTGCACCTCAATGACATCTTTTGACCTGAATAAAGTGAGATTTGGGGTAAGAAAATTCCACCACAAATAGACATACCAAGGCTTCATCATGAGTAAAATGGCCTTTTTAACAATTTATCCAAGTATAATATTCGTACTTTATATTGGGGTGGAATTAAAATATACAAGCATAGTATCAAATTTCAACTTTAAGAATTTTGAATTTTCAAACACCTATCATATAATATTAAAAATATTATTAATATTCAATATTGCACTTGTTTAACATTAAAAAAAAAAATTACTGGTTATTGGCAAGTATTAGTTTACGTGCTCAAATTAACCAGGGGAAAAACTATCTCATGAATACTAATTTAACATCTTAACAGCCAAATCCATAAGAAAATTTGAAAATCAAAATATGATAGAAAACCTCATATTCCTCCCAAAAAAAATAAAAAATTTCATTGTCATACCTATGCAAAGACAAAATAAAATGAAAAAAGAAGATAAACACACACACAAAGTCAAAGAGTATAGTATTCTTCCCCCTTCCTCCAATTAATCCCATGAGCCTTAAATAAAGTTAGCCACAGACGTTAAATTTAATACAACATCAAAAATACCATAGTTTTGTGGAGGGGAAACCAAAAGATAGCCAAAAATAAACCTCGCCCGGCCCTTCAACCCCTTTCTAAGGTAGTCGAAGTTTCAAGCTTCGGCCCCAACAACATTGTTCACACGTCACTCGAGTCCGTTCTGAATTACAACCTCAGAGGATGGTTCTTGTGAGTCTTTCTCTTTCTCCTCGTGCGAATCTTTTGTGTTTGCATCATCATTTTTCTTATCATCGTTGTTGCTAGCTGTTGGGCCCTTCTTGACCCAATCACCAGACTTTGATGATTTTGGATCGGACATCGACATTCTCCGATATGGGCCTGGGTTCGAATAAACCGGGCTTAGAGTGTGCCCGCTCAAGCCATACTGTGCATTGTACGCGTTAGGATATCCCTCCAATGGGTGGTCGAATTTACAAGTGGGCCCGTATTTGCAGAGCCCGTAGAAACTGTAAAACGAACACACTGTCTGCCCCTGCATTTGGGAGTAAAAATCCTAGCAAACTTAAGCCAAAATATACAAATCGATTTCAACTGCGAAATTTAAAGTTGGGAATTTTTGTATGTGCAGGGATTGAAATGAAATTGCATCACTAGTATTTTTTTTTTTCTTTGGATTACACAATTCATTAGTAACAAAGTATAGTTTTGTTCATTTAGTTAAGAAAAAGCTATACACATGATCCCACACAAAAGAATTGCCACATTTATAATTTATTGGAAAGAGTAAACACAAAAAGTAGTTTGACATGCTATAAAAAGTACTACCTCCTATTCTTTTTAAATGTCATTTTGACTTTTTCAATTATTAACCAAAATAAATGTGATCTTTTGTACATATTTTTCCATCATTACCCTTATTTAGTTAATAAATACACTACGTTATTATTGGCAAAAAAATTATTCTTAATTAGTGTGCAACTTCCCAAAATGACACTTATTATGAATAGGAGGGAGTATTGATTTGATTTGCCCCAAGTTTTGATACGAAAAAAGACACACTAATGGCTGAGAATGAAGATGTGAAGAAACTTACGGGCCTAAGAGGAAGCCCAAGTGGCCCAATGGTGCCTGAAGCTAACACCTTGTCCCTAGGGTGGTGATATTTGCAGTCTGATCCGTATTTACAGCTTCCGTAATTCATGAAATATCGACATTCTGGTTGATCTGGCCTTTCAGGCAGATAAGAAGCTGGAATTTGCCCATTAACTGGTAGAGGACTGACACTTCCCTAAAGAGCAAGAGAAGAACGTAATATAGTAACTATGTATTATTAGAAATTGTTAGGCATCATTTTCTAATAATCGGAAAAAAAGAAAAAGAAAAAAAGCAGATTCCAGCTATAACATCCAACATAAAAAAAGGGAAAAGAAAGAAAGAAAAGAAGATAAATTTGGATAATTCTACACTTCCTTCAATCCTGCAAGACATAATTTACCAGTGAATTCCGATAAAAACAACAAACCACAGAAAACTAGGAATTAAGAGAATGACGAACAATAACTGAACCAAAAGGAATAAAAGAAAAAAAAAACAAAAAACTAAAAGAATATTAACCGATAAAAGTATACCTACCATGTATGTATTCCATCCTTGTGGTGAAGACACATATAACGGCATGTAGCTCGGAGGAAGTTGAAGAGAACCAGCAATATAAGTTGCCTTTGGTAATGAGAGTTCACCTACAGAGGATGAAGAACCTCCGGGCCCCTCTAGAGGTTGGGGGTGATGGAACTTGCAAGCAGATCCATATTTACATGAACCAGTCCTCATGTAGTAAGGACATGACTTTTCACCCTGAAGACAACATATGACCAATCACAATCAACAATAATCCCACTAAAAACTAATCAAACCTTTGTCGAACATGAATTCTGATTGTAGAGAAACAAAAAACCACGGAAGTGACACCTGGCGCATTGGCAGGCCCAAAGCATTCATTACGATGTCACTCGGCTTATCCTTAGGGTGATGATACTTACATGCAGAACCATATTTGCATGTGCCTGTCTTTAGATAATACTGTATAACAATGTCATTTAAGTTACAAGAGCCAGTGCCAACATATCAAAGTCAAAATACGAAAGCAATGCATATCTAAGGGAAATCAATGTCATTTAGAAAAATATAACACCTTTGGACTACACAATGCAGTCCATTTAGTTACAAGTTCAGGGTAAACAAGTACAATCGAGTTATCCATAAAACAAACCACGTGAATTGTACTACATTCCGTAAAACAAGGTAGACTAACGAACCTAGAACAACAGAATAACTTCTTAGTCCATTTAATACAAACGAGATGTGATAAGTTATCATAAACTTATACATATAAATAAAGATGATCGTCCTATTTAAATATACACTGCAATAAGCAAGAGAACTAAGACAAAGTAATAATTAGCTCAATAGAAAAAGATCTTTCAAGTGAAGATATTAATCCAAATTTTAACTACACTAGATAATGTAAAAGCAATAACTACCATGATGCCGTGCCTAATCAAACTATATTGCAGAATTCCTTAATGTAAGAAAGTGTTACTTCCACGAAAGTATTTTCTAAACAAAGATGGATATTAGACTCCAAATACTAAAATTTCGAAAATAATACAAAAGCAAAACAGAAACCAGAAAAACAGTAACCATGGACGATGACCAAAACCCGAAAAGAAAAAAAAAATAATAAAAAAAAACTTTAATGCAAATACAAGAACTTGATGCATCTCAACCCTTAGTCCAAAACACAAAGATGCAGGATAAATTACCCCACAATCTGGCTGTCCAGCTCTTTCTGGCAACTCACTGGTGTTTTTACCATCATAAACCTAGTAAACAACAGCAAACTATAAAAATAAAGATCGTTTAAGCTGTTCTGCCTTCCACTTACATGGGAAAAAAAACAGCAGTCAAACACAAGTAAGGGAAAAATGATATTTTTTTCAGTATGCCATTTACCTGCCCACCAGTAGAGGGGTGATTAAAACGACAGTTACTTCCAAAACCACAAGAACCTGTTCTCAGAAAGTATATGCAATTTGGTTCACCCGGTCTATCAGGATAAGTTTCTGGGTCATCATCCACTCTACCATTGCCACCAGTATCTTCAATCTTCAGTCTTCTCATTGTCTCTGGAAAATCATTCAATCAATACACACACAAACACAACACAGGGGAGAAAGAGAGAGAGAGAGAGAGAGAGAGAGAGAGAGANGTGCAATTAAATTCTAAAGACCAATACAAAAAGGAAAACACAACATTCAGAAAAAACAAAAACACATCAAAACCATTGATCTACGCAAAAAAAGAGCAAAATCCACACACACACACACACACCTTCGAGACTATCGGTCGGCGAACAATTCTTACGCAGTTTCTGATTCCCTGGCATTGATTTCTCCACAAAAAATCACACGCACACTGTGCCTCGAACACGATAATCACACCCTCAAGGCTTCGATTTCAAACACCACGCCACTGATTACAACACATGCGTATGATTATGATCGATGACTCGAAAATTTTCAGAAATCACGCCAACTTCAATGCGGAAAAAAATAATAGGAAAAAAAAAAACTTAAAGGCAACAAAATCTATCACTAGGATTCTGTCATCATAATGCGTATCGAAATTATTTTAAGCTTTCTCTCTCTAGATTTCAGGCATCAGATCTTTCCCACCTCTCAGAACTCTTCTCCCCAATTTTTAAATGCGTATTTTTCACGAAAGATTTTATTTTCTTTTCCTCTACAATCGTGTACGTTTATAAAAAGTTATATTATATATTATATTTTAGCATAAAATAATATTTTATATATAAGAAACTATTTTAGTAGACAATGTTTCAGAAAATTAATGTTGACGTCTTGACCAAACTAGCCCTCAACAAGGATATGTTAGAATTGATTTAGCATCCATTATAAGATGTTATTCGAGTCGAATGAGGAGTAGTTAACGAGCCGTTATTATTGCATATTAGGAGTGATAAAAAGAAATTAGGGTATACTGGTTTAAAAATTATTTCATTCTCATTCTAGGAGCGATAAAAAGAAATTATGACATGCTTGGTTACAAATTATTTTATTTTCATTCAATTTATACTCAAGATCTAACTCAACTCCACTATCTTTAATATTATTCATATAATTAAATTATACAAACCAATCATTCTTACACATCACACCAACTTTAATTCACTATTTATCCACTCACATAATTTTAACTACCAATCATTTCTAATCATTTATCTCCTATTTTTACATCAAATCAATTTTAATCATTTTATTTTAAATATTATTTTAATATATTTTTAAAATTCCACTAACATCTAACCATACAACCTTTTTCAAAATTAACTATGGTTGACCAAAATAACTCATTTTGAACAAATTATTCCATAAACAAGCGTCCCCTTAGGAATTCGTTTAAGCTTGTCTCAATTGTTTAATAAATATATATATATATATATATATATAATTACTAGCAAAGAAATTAATAAAACCTCATTTATTTTTCATACAAAAGAAGTTACAAAAACCTGTTTACTCTATTATCTTTTTTTTATAATTAAAACGTTAAACAATTACTAATCAATGAATATACTAGTACGACACTCGTGTATTACAGGGGTTGTTTGGAAAAAAATATAAAACAATAAATAATAGAAAAAACACATGTTGTCGTATAAAAGTGCAAAAATAGAAAACAAAAATATTCAGGTTGTATATAATTTGACAATTTAATTAAAACCCAAAGTAATGTTTTATATAAAATTAAATTATTTTAGTTTAAAAAAATTAATATTTTTTACATATGCTTCCTAATTCAACACCCGTGTATTTACATGGGTATTTGTGTTTAAATATTTTTTCTCAGGCTTGTTGGATTAGTGAAAAGGAAATTGACTGTTGAGATAAATGCAAAACAAAAGACTATATTTAATCATCTTGTATATCTACAGGAGAAAACAAATCTAACTCTATAAGCATAACCAGTCATACCAAATTAAGGATTTTCTAAAAATTTCTTAAACATAACGCAGAGCATAAAATGCACATGGCCAGAACCAACACAAACAAATTACAATTCAAGGAGAGGCAATAATAATAATTTATTTATATTTATATATATACTGACAATAATTGATGTAATAAAATAACTCGAATTATAATACCTATAGCTCATATGATAATAATCAGAAGGGGCATACGAAGGATAAGGTGCTGAATTGAAACCACCGTGTACCTTTTTTGTCTAAGACACAAATCTCCATTACAACACGATTTTCAGGTGGTTCTTGTCATGTTTGAACCATACACGCTCAATTGTGTTGAAAACAGTTGTCATGGTAAATTCAAATTTTGTAAGATAAATAATTGAGATGAAGGGGCTATGAGAATGAAGGGGGATGGTGATTTAAATAATGTAGAGAACTTTGTCATACCGATTTAGGATTAGGCAAAATACACGGCATAATAGGATTCTTAACATTTGGAGCACCTTATCCTACACGGCTCATATAATAGTAGGATTAAGCAAAATACACGACATTTCAAATTTATTATACACGGCATGATAAGAATAAGAAATATGCAACAACCTTTAAAGTTCGATTTTTTTTTTTATATTTAAACAGGCGGTGATAATATAGATCCGTGTATTACATATGTGAATTTTGGATAAGAATAAGTGATTAAAAAAAAACTTTTGAAGGAATTAAAATAAATTATGATAAGAATAAGAATCCTATTTGGAGTTAGGGTCCTATTTATTTTGGAATATAATTGTATTATTTTTATCCGAATCAAAAGCCGAAGCATGTAATATTGCCAAGTAAGCTTCCGAAGCGCGCGAGCCAGCCATTTAGGCTCAGCACGTTTTGAAATTATATTAAGGAGGGATATGTGTTATATTAAATAAATTTTCTACCTTCTAATATATAAATACATTAAACATAAATATATTAATTAATAAATAATTTTATTTTCTAATTACTTTTAGTAAATAATTTTATTATTATTATAAAAATAAATATAATTTATTTATTTTATATATACAATATAGATGTCAAATCGAAGCTCATCAAAAGATGATTAATTTGATATATTATATATGTAAAACCGATAAGAAATACAAAAGTTATCAACTTTTAAAATATATTTGCAATTCAATGGTAATAATAGTAAATGATATTAAAATACAATTAATACAAATATNGTAGTATGCCACATGCTATTCTCAGCTGCCCCCTTTTGCGGGAGCTCGATATAGCATCTTGTCACAAGCTCTTGGATACCTCGATTCGTGCAGCAGCAGCTTCGTGCCCGCTCTTGGAATCGTTGGATATGTCAAATTGCTCGTCCATCATTGATGAGACAATACGAGAAATAGCTATGTCTACTGGAAATCTTCGTTTTCTCGATGCTTCATACTGCCCAAATGTTGCTCTTGAAGTAAGAATGATGACTGTGGTTAATAATAATAATAATAATAATAATAATAATAATAATAATAATAATAATAATAATAGTAATAATTTATAAGATAATTAATAGGTAGGGTTATCTCATATTTATAAAAAGTAAATTATCCATTTCATTTTATGCAATCAATATAGTGATGAAATTAAATATTTTTATAATGTTAATTTTTACTAATGACAAATTTTTTAAAATGTGATACTATTATCTAACTTATAATTTTTATATTATATGCATACATATAAATTATAATAATTTAAATATTTGTGCATGTGCACATGATCGAATACTAGTTTTAATCAATTTTTGTGAACGATACCAGTTCGTCTGTCGGCTCATTTGTTTCAGTTAAAAATAATAAAAAAATAATTGAAAATAATATATTCTAGAATTTTAGAAACAATGTGAACTAAATTTATTTTTTATTTTTTCAACTAGTAATACATATGCACATAATTATGACAAATAAATCTTTGGTCTAAAATTACCGAACTTAGACTTTTCGTGAAACCATGAAATCAACTTGGTCTATTATAAAAGTTTTGAATCTACATATATGTTTGATTTTTGGGAGAATGTGTGGGGAAAAAAAAAAAAGAAGATACAAAATCAACTATAATATTTGATTTGTGGTTTTTTAGGGAACATGTTGTGTGTAAGATGGACATAATCCTATTTTATTTGGAAAGTATTATCACAACAATTATCAATGAAGTTTATTATTTCTTAACATAATATATTGATTGACAAATTTAAATATGGCCACAATTGTATTTGGAAATTAATTAATATTTATAAAATAATTTGACTTTCAAAGGAGCACGAGAAACAACAATCCCTTTAAATATTAATGGAACCTACCTAACAAATAACAATCTCTTAAAAGTAATTTTTAATTAAAAAGTCAATTAAAAAAAAAAAGATAAGAACAGAAAAGAATCGAAAGTGGTGGCACACGACTCCGAGGGCCTTCTTGTCTTTTCACGGCAGTCATACTTCACGCGCGCAAAATACAGAGCATATGATGTATTATATTTTGTTCCCAACAACAAAATCAAATAACATTTTATTTTAAATTTTTTTGCTGTATATTCGGAGAGAGGAAATGCGAGAAATCGTCGCCGTTGAAGGGCGTAATGGGGATAGCGTGGGCTGCAAGCAGACAGATATGGGCCGTAGATGGTCTTCAGATCAGTAATTGGGCTGGGGCCCACAAATGGGAATTTGTACTGCTTTGGTAAAAGGTGACGTGGGCCCACCGGGAGCCGACCCATTGCACGTAGAGACAACGAGTGCAGAGGAAAGAAAGCAAAAGTCGTTGCACTATTCTAACAATAAATGATCAATATAAAAATTAGGTAAAATTTTTGGTGAGACAATCTTGTTATTATTTGGTTACTTATATTATTTGAATGCAAATATGTATTTATCTTATTGAATGTTATATTTGATTTTTATTTTTAAAAATCTTTGAAAAATGCTACAAGTACATAATAAATGTACATAGAGATGTACATAACACTCACATGGAAGTGAGGTCTACTTGATTTTTTAATTTTGGTGGGTCCCACTCAATGTGAGTGTTTTGTGCACCCCTATGTATAATATTATGTACCTATAACATTTCTCAAAATATTTATATCTATAAAATGTATATATCGATCTAATGATTAGCTAGGGCTAACACAAGGGAGAAAATAAAAATAAAAAAGTCTA
>BKCP01008181.1:1747000-1772875 GCA_008636005.1 Striga asiatica | reverse complement strand
GTTATGTTTGGTAAAGCTAGCTTATTTGGTTAGTTTATAAATTTTTTGTATTTAAAATAAGTTTCGTTTGGTAAGACGAGTTTTTTTGTTTATCTCATAAGTTTATTTGAGTAGTTTTGCAAATAAGCTAGTTGAAATTTTTGTTTCATTTAACTTATCAGCTAATTTTATTCAACACATTTATCATATAAATGTGTTTGATAAAACTACTACTTTATTAACCATCTGTTAACTTATTAGTTTTATCAAACATCGGCTTCAAGTAATTTGAACTGTTAATAGTCAACATATTAAGCCCATTGCATCTCCTCTATGGATTTTTTAGTTGAATTTCAAAATTATATATATTCAGCATTCTTAATTTAAAAATATTATGGTTCTATAAGAAATGGTTATATTTAATTGAAAATGCTGTAAATTCTATAAAATCTCAATATCCCCATAACAGGTCCACTAAATTCCATTGATGATGGACTCCTACAAATCTTAATAGCTGGAAAAACACTCATGGAGATTGTATCAAATTCAAGGCTCTTTTCCTTAAGAATTTCATGGATTCAATATTAAATTAAAATTCTTAAAACTCAATTGTTGTTGTGACTATATTGTTATCAGTTATATATCTTGTTTTTTTTTTTATAAATACAGTAATAATTGTATATTAAGTTTATCTTATAGACCTAAATTAACTTTGATGTAAATGTTGTCATACTAGTAAAAATTGTGACATTTTCTAAAGATGTGTTATTATTTTAATACGGTTTTCAAAATGTGTCGCCAAATAATTAACTAAACACGACGACACTTTTGTATAAAACGTCATAATTTCATTACATTTTTAAATAAATGTCCCAATACCGATTAACATAGTGACACTTCTTAAAAAGTGACATGATTTGATTACATTTTTTAAAAAAATGTTGTTATATGTTTATTTTTGTAACGCTTTTTAAAAAGCGTCACAAACACATCAATTTAATTACACTTATTAAAAAATGTCACCATATTTATGTTGCTAGAAGTCTTTTTTGTTGTAGTGATTGTATCCTAATAATTTTGACGTACAAACTATACCTAATTTATAGTATTTTCTATATGGGCAATTTTCATACACATAATAGATTGTGTAGCGACTTGTACTGTGCAGCGAACAAAAAAAAGAAAAAAAAAAAATCTTAGATATATAATTGAAATGAAATGGTCCATTTCTTTACCTTTTACTGTATCAANATTTTTTTTTTTTTTTAATTTTTTATCCGTGATGATTTGTTCCAAAATAGATATGTGATTATAATAGGTATCGAATATATATAAGCTACGTACAGATAAAGTATAGCCTTCGGTTTAAGAACATATTCTTAATTTGGACCATGCGGACACCAAAAATACTCATTTTTATGTATAATAAATGATCATATGCATGTTGACAAATCATATTTTAATACTTAATCTTGATGTATATCCTCCCATAACTACTTTTTGGCTCAATATCATATTTGGGTTGAAAAAAAATATATACCAACATATTAAAAAAACTTCACTATGATTTTCACCTTAAATATTTCAATAACTCATTTTGAAAAAAAAAAAATATAGTATCTTATGTGTTTTAGTCAGTGTTTTGAGATCCGGACCGGCCCGGCGGGTCGATCCGGAGCCGGAACCGATCCGGGTGGAGTAATTGGACCGGGCAACCAAGGACCCGGTCAAACCCGGCCGCCCCGGCAGAGACCCGGCTGACCCGGGGCATTGACCCGGCCGGGTCAACCCGGTTGACCCGGTCCATATATATTTTTTATATTTTTTTATATTTTTTTTGTTTTTTTAAAAATAAAAATATGTATATATGTTTATATGATAAATATTTATCATGAGATACATATTATTAACACTTTAATATACAAATTTTATACACAAAACATTTAATTTTGTTACTTTTATGTATATTTATATAACAAAAATACTCTATATATAATTTTAAAAATTTTAAAATTAATTATCTGATTCAGTAATTGACTCGATGACCCGACGGTTGAACCGGTGACCCGTTGACCCGAGGACCTGTCTGGGTTGATCACCGGACCGAGTTTAAAAACTATGATTTTAATTCTACAAAAGACAATAAAATATTTGAGTTATATATTAGTATCATCATTTACTGCATGCTACGTGGATCGAGGAAGCAAAATCAAAACATGACTTTATTATACTTTAATTTACAAATAAAATTCATCACCGAGAAATTAAACATGCAAGTAACAACATTGAAAATTTAGTAAATCTCAAATCGGCTCTATCTATATAGCCTTATCCTCCATCTCACTATAGTTTCATAGTGAATATATTTTGGAAATTTCGTGTAATATTTTGTATTTATGTTTGTAGAATTCCTTTGAATTTAAAGGGTCACCCTCTTATATTTGTTTGACTTCACCTATTTTAGGAGGCTTCGATCAAGTCGTTCCAAGCCTTCTATGTCATATGACAAGAGGACTTGTAATTTGTTCCCTATTTAAGTTTTGATAAATTGGTTAATATTTGAATGTTAACAAATGTAAGAATTAAAAATTAGTTTTGTACTGATTTAACGATTCTATTTTTCGTAAATAGAAGACTTAGGAAATTCTCAAAACTTTTTTAAGGTGAATGAGAAATTAATTCTAAGTGTTACATGTTAATTAATTGAGTTTAAATAACTCAAAGATTGTAGGGTTCACAAACATTCTGTTTTGACAAATGTCTGGACAAACTAAACGAGCCATAATTATGCATTATATATGTTAGTATTGTAGAAGAGCTCGTAGGGGACAAGTAGGAAAAAACGGAACTCGATTCCAAGTCCGTATGAGCTCGTACGAGCCCGTGGCGCACGGGCGCGCAACTGGTTGCGGAAATCAAAGGGTTGCAACCCTTGGTGACCATAAGGTATCTTTTGGCCACTAGATGCATCGGTTCTCGTACGGGCACGTCCCAAAAGGTGTCTTTTGACACTTAAACCTCTTGGAGGTATTTCCCTACATATATAAGTACCCACAAACATGAAATCATTTAGTACATGAAATTTTCCAAGAGTCTTTGCATCCTTTTTACAAAGTTCATATTCATCTTGTGTTCTTTGTGTTCTTTCTTATCTTGAGAGTTCCGAAACTTGAGTATTGTTCGTCGAAGGTTTGTGTATTTGAGTTACCGCTATACACAAATCAAAGTCGTTGTATCTTGGAGGCGTTAGCCGAGAACCGTGGGTAATATACGGGGCTATTTCGTCTTAAGGAGAGCGTACCTTACGTGCCTCGACTTTGTTCGTTTCGTCATTTTCCTTCTGATTTCTTAAGCCATTTTTGATATTCACATACCACACTAATAACAACAAATATTATACGAAAATATGACATTTCACAATATAATTATGTGTTATTATGATACAAAAACTATGATAAATTGATCTATACATGTCAAATATCACGAGATTTATTCTCTAAACTTTTCCCCTTTCCCCTTTCTCTCTCTAAACCTTAGCCGATCCGTCGCTTCTAATTACGCCGGTAGAATCTCCCTTGCCGGCCGTCCGGGTCTGTCGGTGGACGGCCACCGTCGCTCGTCCATGGTGGTGCCGCCATCGTCCCATCAGCTGTAGCTCTGTCCTGGGCTGCGTGTCGGACATCGGAGGTGCTCCTACTCTATTGATGGTCGCCGGAGTCCAGTTTCAGACGACGATGGTCGTGGTGTGGTGCTGGGTCATGGACGAGGCTGGGTCCACTGCATTCGGCTTTCGCTGGGATGCGGTTTCACCCTGCTCGCCCTTCTCGCCGCCGGTCAGGACCTGCGCCTTTTCGCCGGCGAAGCTACGATTGGCTGAGGCCTCTTCTAATTCGACACCCAGTTGTGTTAATTGAAGTTTGCTCTTGCTATTGTTGCTTTTGTCTCGGTTTTCTTTTATGTCCATGATCGGAGAGAACCCTTGGTTCATTCTCGGCGAGCTGGATTCGGGGTTCACTTCACGGTTGGGAGCCGTCGTTACTGCTAGGGCAAGGATGATGTTTCCGGTTAGTGCTCGGCTGCCGATTGTTTTCCGTCGATTCGGGCTGGGTCGTGTGGTCAATGTTTCAGGAGGGCTACTTGGTGAAGCCGAGCCGTGTTTGGCTTATTCACGTGATTGGAGTGCGAGCCAATTCTCTAGTTGGTACTGGGGTGCGGGTACCCGTCTTGCTAGGCCTTCTACAGTGCGGGCGGTCGTTTCCGTGCTCTGGAGTTGTATTTGGAGTTGGTTTGTCTGCCGTAAATCTAGATGTATCTGACGGGGGAAGCTGTGTCCTCCTTTATATTTTTGTTTTAGATTACTTGGTCTGTGTTTTTGTTTGTTCTGTATTTTAGGATTGTGCTTTTAGTCTGGGCCGTTGGCCTCTGTGAACCCGTGTAAACCCGAGTGTCACCTCATTATCCTGTTGGGGTCCGACACTCGGGTATTACTCTGTTGGGGTGTTTTTTAATTGTGTTAGTTTTTGTTAGTTGTTAGTGTAGTTGCGAGCTTGTTATTCTAGATTTGCTAGACGGTTTTAGGCGATCTTCGGATCTGCCTCCCAGTTTTAAAGTCTCTGGTTGTACTATTCAGCCTTTGGTTGCTTTCTTTTCGTACTTTATGCGGTTTTATTAATATAGTACATCTATCGTTTCGGGAAAAAAAAAATGGTTATACATGATGTATGTTCGATCACATCAAGACAATCTATGGTGATTAATATGATGATTGTTAATGCTAGTTGATATATATACTAATTGGAAGTGATTGTTGGATTTTTTTTTAAATTTAGAAAGTATTTTTGGGTCAAACATATTTGACATGCCAATAATGAATATTGTGAAAATAAAAATAATAAAGAGAAGCATTTTTTGCTTCTCATTTTTACGTATGAAAGGAAATTGTGAATTTATTATTTTTTTTTCTCAAATTACAGATGAGATTTTTATTTCCAATTAATTCTTAAATAGTTTAAAGAGAGCCTTTTTTTGTTCCATATTTTACGTATGTGAGGAAATTCATAAATTATTTATTAAAAAAAATATTTTTGTACGGTTGAGATTTTTATAGATATCGTCGACTTTGGTTATTTATGTTAAGCACTTTAAAATAGGCAAAATTGAAAAACTATAATAAAATCATTATACTATTTATTTGGCATATCGTTTCATATATTTACTACACTAGTATGTGTAACCCGTGCGATGCACGGGCTGTAATTATTTTGTGAAATATTATAAATCGAATGAGATGAATCAATAAGTAATAAACATTTTAAATTTTAGTCATGAAATGTATTTTTTTTTTTTATGTTCGTATAGGTGCTTTTTTGTATGGGTGTGATAGGATATTTATTATCCCCACACTCGTTTTTAAAAGCAACAAATATCTTTTAACATCAAGAAATATAAAATAAAATATTTTGGATATTATAAATTGATGTGATAGATATCAAAAACTGTTTACCTCGTGAAAATGGTAGTTTTATGGCAATTTTAGAAAACAGTTACCATAGAATGTGGATTTTGTGATTATCTTGTTTATTATTTCAGTCATTTTATACATCGAATGAAAATGTAATATTTTAAATTATTTTGTACGTTCCATAAGTGATTTAGTTTGTCTAATTTGTAGTTCTTGTGATAATATATATTGACGTGATAAATTATTATGTTTATCAACTGAAATGAAAATAGTAAATCAAGATCATAAAATTATTACGTTAATATTGAATTTGTGATTATCTATTTATTTTACGATTTGTGATTATCTATTTATTTTAACATTTTTTTGGTGATTCATATCATTGTAATTTTATACATTGAATGAAAGTGTAATCTTTTAATTTATTTTGTTAGGTTCCATAAGAGATCTAGTTTGTATAATTTGTAGTTAATGTGATATATTTGTATTGACGTGATAAAATATTGTGTTTATCAGTATAAAGGAAAGATATTAAATTGAGATTTTTAAGCAAACTCTATAAATCAAATCTTTACCGAAAAAAAAAAAAGAAAAAAAAGAGAGATAACATTAAAAAAAAATCGTGTATTAGAATTTATCCAAAAGAAAAACTAAAAATAAAAACTGAATATTAAATAAAGATTTTTAAGCAAACTGTGTGAATTAAATCTTTACCGAAAAAATATCGAAACCTTTACAAATGAATCGTGTGTCAGAATTTCTCCAAAATCAAAACCAAAAATAAAAACTGATTTTCATTTCAAAATGTAAAACAAAAATATGCTAACAGACTTGATAAAATAAAAGCTACCCATATCATAACAAAATCCGATTTTTTTGGTCAACAATTACTATATATATGATACATTTAATGTATTTGGTGGAAAAATATTTCTAAAATTATAAAATAGTTATTCTTTTTATATAATGATAGATACCAATTAAAATAATTCGAAAAATTATTGCTTTCATTTTAGAATTTCGAGCTAACAAAATAATAGATTCATGCCCCTCATGCATTCAATTTCAGGGAATTTGAACTAAAAAAAGTAATTGTCTTACTCTATATATGTTTTCAGCGCTATTACTTAGAAAAAAAAATCAAAACTCAATCTGTTTGCAATTTACGGATCAGATTTTTATGTCAAATTTAAAAAGATTTATGAATTTCGTTGACTTGAATTATTTTTTATAATCACGTTAAAATGGGTAAAATTGAAAAACATTGAGAAAGCAAGTCCAATTTATTTGGGCTAAAACCAATGTATACATATATAATTACTGCCAGAGCAATTAATAAAATCTAACCAACATTTAATAAAAATACTTTTTGTTTACCTCCAAAAACCATTATATCCCATTTTATTTATCTATTTATCTTTTAATCTTATCCTGCAATCAACAACCTATTTTTGACTAATTTTGTGGTATGTAACGGATGCATTAGATTGCCATTTTTTTTTTCTAATTTGTTTAAAATTCTATCACACACACACACATATATATATATACATAATTCTTGGTTTGAAATCATATATTAGCAATTTTAATTCGGCCAAATTAATTTAAGGAAAAATCACTTTTCTTTTTTTACTTTCAGATGTTTCTTTTATATTAAGAAAATGTGTAAATGAATTAAACAATAATATTTTACTACAAACAAAACACAAAATCAATTAAATAAAAAAAATCTCAGTTATCCCTTTCAATGGAAACTGTGCAACTCGTCATAACAAAATAATATATAAATAAATAAATTATACCATAATAAAGTGCGAAAAAAAAATCTTGGTCAATAAACTAAATGCCCAACATAAATCCTTCCATAACAATCATTTTTTTTCTAAATATCATAATATCCACAAAAATTATTGCACGTCATTTATTGTAATATTATACATTTGACCAAATAAAAATGAGAATAAGTAATCAATTGACACCTTAATTTGCACCCAAAATTTATTTATTTGTGATTAATTAGTTTTACAGTATTTTTGTAATATTTCTTTAACATATATTCTCACATTTTTTTATTTGCATCTGTGCATGTGCACATGATCGAATACTAGTAATTCGCAAACATATTGTTTTTTTTTTCAATAAAAAGGTTTGCAATATATATATATGTAATTACTAGTTGATACATTTAATAAAACATTTAATAAAACTTATTCTCATTTTCCTGTAAAAGGAGTTACATTTTTCTAATTAATTACTTACTAATCTGCTAAAACCGTTACACCTTAATATATATATTTTTACTTTTTATTTTTTAGATCAGTTACTAAATTAATTCTAAATTTGGTAGCAAAATATTCAAATGTGTAACGGCTAATGTTGGAACTTAACGTTGATTGACAAATTCAGAGCTGTAACAGCTATATTTGGTTGCATTGTTGGAAGAAAAATATGATTGACACATAATTTTTTTTTCTAAAAATAAGAAACCCCAATAATTTTTTTTATTTATGTTAATTTTCTTAATATATGACACAAATATATAAATTATTTTATTCATGTTACTAATGTAAACGTTGCATGGTTAAAATAAAATTTAAATCTCAATTAATTTTGAACGATAAGAATAACTTAAGAAAAAGTAATAATTTTTATATTATAGAAGTACATGTCTAATTAATAAATACAAACAAAAGCATATTTTATATCTGTGTAAATGCACAAGATCAAATACTAGTATAATTTTAAGGTCATCAAATGTAGTATTCTGTGTGAGTAGCAAAATAATGTGAATTGTGTAACCCCTATAGGGTAATTAAGTAATATTTGCATAATTAATTTTTTTTTTTTTTTTTTTTTTTGGTACAGAAAAGAGGCTAACGCCTAGCGGTTGCACACTGCCCGCGAATAAGCTACGCCAATAAGATCATGGTGGAGCCATTGACGAACTCCATCTGGCGGGGCATGCAAAGGATGATATCCCATCGGAGCATCCGTAGCGAAGGAAGCTAGATGATCAGCTGCAAAATTCGCTTCACGGAAGGCATGTGTCACTTTGACATTCCAAGATCGACCTAATAATTCTCTGATACCCAACACAAGACTTGAGTGCACCCCTGGCACATCTTCAAGGGATCTGGAAAAACCGACGACACTCTCATTGTCTACTTCTGCTTCCACTTGTCGAAATCCTAAATCCCAAGCCAACTTAAGGCCTCGAAACAGCCCCCATAACTCCGCCGCCATGATCGAGCAAACTTCGATCTTCATTATAAACCCCCCTCGCCATTGGCCGAACTCTTCTCGTATGAGACCTCCCGCAGTCCCCATACCCGTCGTCGCATTAAGTGATCCATCCGAGTTGACTTTAATCCAACCCGCCGGAGGTTTAACCCAAGTTATCCACCTCTCCATCCTTATCCGTCCCGATCCCCCAAGTTTTCTGTCACTTTCGAGAAACTTCATAATTCCCTCGACGTAGGTAGAAACTTCATACAAAGCACTTTGTTTTGTCCGTCTTTTCTCTTGAAAAATAGCGACCATATCAACCTAACATGTTTTTATGTTGTTCATATGCATAGTGTGAGTACAATATTTTCCAACTGTACTCACTCCCACCTTCTCTTCACGGATGCAGGTTAAGCAGTTGGTGGGTGACGAGGCAAGACGAGTGGGTAGTCTTGCTCATTATTGATTATTATTATGCTTCCGTTTATTTATGCCGTTACATTGACTTGGATTTCTCATTCGTGCTTGATTGGGGATAAATTGATTATGTCGTTGAAACCTTGGATTATGTTTTGAATTTCATGGTTTTTGGAACTTATTGAATGCTAGTAAAGTTTTATAACTATTAGTCATGCATGTACCGATTTTGTCTGATGTGTTTGTATTTTCGATTAATAATTCTTGGTAGTTAAGTAGTGCCTGTTGAATTTTAAATTTAATTTGTGATTTGCAAAAAAAAAAATAAAAAAAAATTAACTCTAATTTTTATAAATAAAAATTCGATAAATCCTTTAAAACGTTACAATAGATGATCTATTCTCATATCATAATTGATCATATTAACTAATTATTACATTTAAAAAAAAGTTGATATATAGATGATCTATTCTCATAGCATAATTGATCATATTAACTAATTATTACATTTTTATTTAATAAAATCATTACCTAAGAATGCAATGATTAGTTAAACACCTACTATTTTTCTTTAATAGAGACCTAATTTAAAGAATCTATACTTATATTAAAGGGGATACTATTTACTAAATGTAGTATGTAGAATAGTCAACCCTAATTAATGATTTGCTATTTTTATCAATCATTTAATTAATGCATCTAATATTTTTGGTATGCAAATCAAATTAGCATTTAATTAGTTCCTAAAATATTGGGTATGCAATATTAATTTAGGAATATCTATGTAGTTCCTAAAATGTAGGTATGCAATAAGTAAATGAAGATTTTTTATTTTTTTTAAATATAAAATATTGCAACACTTACAACTATTCCAGTTATTTTTTTTTATTTATTTTACATATAAAATTTAATCAATATTTAATGCATCCTACAAAATTGGATTTAGTTTAATTCTCCATACAATTGGTTGTAACTTTTTCAGTTGTACATTTTTTATTTATTTATTTTACACTTTTAAATTAATAAAGCTCTCCGAAAATACCAAATCAAATGATTTATGAAAGTTTTTTTTTTTACAATTTTAAATCTATATACCCAGCTTAAAAAACTCATGGCATGGACGAGTTTAAGAAATTTTCATAACCCAGCTTATAAAATTCCATCTCCAGTAAAAAAAATCACATCCCTCATCTATCGTAACAACTTTAAACGTAAATAAATAAAAGTCTAATTACTACTATAAATTCATTATCTATATAGATTTTTTAAAAATGTAAATTTCACCTGTCTCATTACTAATATTTTAAATACTTTTAAATATTATTTGTATTATTTTTTTTTACACATTTGCTCTCTCTCTCTCTCTCTATATATATATACATATATGAAGATTAAATGAAGAATTTTTAGACATATTTTCCTTACGGGTAGTTTAGAAAAATTTAGGTAGCTTCAAACATTATTTGTGAATAATATAGAATATTTTAGATGTTTTTATAGATGTTATAAAATATTTTAAGTATTTTTAATATTTGTATATCACACTTAAAAAGAATATTTTGCCAAAAAAAAAAACATTAAATACACATTATAAATGTTAATAGAAACAGTCTTCAGTATTCATCTTTGATTTTGTCAAAACAAATCTTATAAAATCGGTGAAGTCAAAATTTGTACGTACAGTCTATCTATACTAAAAAAAGGTAGATTCAAAATTCTTTATCTAATTTCTTTTTTTTTTCTTATCTAATTCATTCTTATTATCTAATTGTATAGAAATCTGTTCTGATTTTGTGTAATCCTCTAATTGTATTTGTATCATATCCGATAAAATAGGTTTAACAAAAAAAATCTCATAACATCCGATAAGTAAAAAAAAGTACGTAAAATCTTTCTTAAAATAAAAAGGCTTTATTTATTATCTAATTATATGGAAATCTGTTCTGATTTTATATTACATACTACAAATTATGCACCCGTGTTCAGGAGCTACTTAACCGACAAGCTATGTGAAAATAACTCATTTAGTGCTTCTGTCCCGTGCATACGGTATGTATTTGTATTACACATACTAAAAAATTGTGTACCCCGTGCATCGCACGGACTCTGTACTAATAAATTACCTTAAAATTGTGGACCCCGTGTTCACATTTTGGCCTATTACAGGTCACGTACTATATATATCCTGTACATTTTTCTTTATTCATTTATATAATTATAAAACTTGATAAATAGCCTTAATTTTGTGCACCCCGTGCATCGCACGGGATCTGTACTAGTGTATTAAAACAAAGGAGAACTATCGTTCCAAACTTGCCTATTTTTCTTATTTATTTTGCCACGATTGTTGTCTTTGAAGGTTAGGTTTCATTATTATTTATATTTATTTTTATTATTTTAATTTACAACGGTATAAATACTAAACATTTATAATTGTATAAATATTATAATTATATTGATAATATTAAATTAAGTTAATTTGAAACAAATCAACATTGAATTTTAAGTTAAAATACTGTATTCGAATGTACCTACAACAAAAAATAAAAAATAAAAAATTATCCGACCAATCAAAATCAATATTGTTTATTTCATGCACCAAAGGATTTATTTAGGTAAAAGTTAACTTTTTTTTTTTTTTGGTTNTTGGTTTAAAATTCATAAAATATATTGATATATTTGATAATATCGTGGGATTTCACATTTATAATTTATGTTCACACCACATCCACACACTCGACTCACAGCTCGCCAGCTGAAACAAACCACCTGTCCGCGTCATCGAGCCTCGAGGGATGGATGATGTCATGATCGGAGCATCGCCGCCGCCGTCGACGGACGAGGCGGAGCCTGGTGAAGCCGAAGTTACGGCGGTGGCGGAAGCTGTGGAGGAAAAGGAACTGCTTTGTCCCATATGTATGCAGATCCCAAAAGACGCCTTCCTCACCGCATGCGGGCACAGCTTCTGTTACATGTGCATCGTTACTCATCTTCGGAACAAAAACGATTGTCCCTGTTGTGCCCAGTTCCTGACCACTTCCCAGCTCTTCCCCAATTTTCTACTCGACAAGGTGTCCATCATTTGCCCCCCTTTTTATGTCTTTCTAGGTCTGTTGTTTCTTTACTATGTTGTGAATTTTGGGGATAATGCTGGTGTTGGAGTCCTGAATTGGTTCATTTTGTATGTTATATTCTGGGTTTGAATGTGGTCCTTAATCCTTATTTCTTCTATTTTTCCTGTTTTTGCTAATAGTGGGATTTTACTGTTTAACTGTTGTTTTTGTGTTAGTGCCCAAGCCCTTATGGTGATGTTTAATTTTCTGTGGGTTTGGCAAAATTATGTTCAGTATTATATGAGTTGGGGTTGTTTGATCTGAAAAACAGGATAATTAGTTGCATGTAATCTTGCTGTTTACCAATTTACTGTTATAGTTAATTGTATTGCTTATTTCCTGATAAAATGCAGAAGGTTGAATCATCAAGCGAGTCACCCATGTTAACTAAATTAGAATTTAAAGTGATATTATCCCACTAGAGCTTCTATCACCTATGCAGAATGCGTTTGGACTGTGTATGTCAGAAAGGAGGTATACTTATAGGTTTCCGATTCAAATTCATGGACAATTGAGTACTTTATGTCTTACGACTTCATTTCGTTTACGAACTCCGATTGATATAAAGAGTTGATTGCATGTCTTATGTTTTGACATTTTTTGGAGCTAAATGTTCAACTTTAATAGTTCACAAGTATCTGTGCTAGGACGTGCATTTTTTTTTTATTCAGTATCCCTCAAATTTCTTCACTACACTGTATTGTGACTTTCATTGCTTGGTTTCATACCAAGTTCGCCTATTTACCTTACAATGCCGTTTAGTGTTATAAAAGTTTCTCTGTGCTACATTTGTAGCTATTGAAGAAGATGTTTGCTCGTGAACATTCAAAAACTGCATCTCCAGTAGAACAATTTCGGCAATCGTTAGAAAAGGTAATTCAGATCTGGGAAAACCTTCAGAAGTGTTATTGATTAATTTATATAACAATTCATTATAATTGTTGTAAACAACTTATAAGTATTTCGTATAGCATTTTATAATGTATAGTCAGCGTAGTGCTTTAAATCTCATAGTACTTTTTTATATTTATTAGAACAAATTACTCATCGTATTATTTTAAAATTAATAAACACATAATTGGTTTTATTTTGAAATTAAACATTGAATTAATTAATTGAAATTCAAAAATCATTACATTATCTCTATAAAAGATACAGAACAATTTTATTTTAAGTTTCTCAAGATAAACAAGATCACTGCAATGAGTAGTATGGAGCACAAATCAGCAATGGTGAATACTTGTTCAGTCCCCTTTACTATAAGATTCTGTCTTCAGTAACTTCCATTAACTCAAGTTTAATAGCTGCATCGTGCAAATGTAGTGAAGAAAAACCCCTGAATGGTAAACTACCCATTTCATCTAATTTTCTTGACATATACCATGCTTAGACAGGGTTGTGAAGTGTCCGCAAAGGAGTTAGGCTCTCTATTGTCTCTGGTGGCTGAGAAAAAGAGAAAAATGGAACAGGAAGAAGCAGAGAGAAACTTGCAAATCCTATTGGACTTCCTACACAACTTAAGGCGGAAAAAAATTGATGACCTCAATGAGGTATGTCAGTAATAAACTCAAAGTACACGAAAACTGTAGTAGGTTATTCAGTCCAGAATGTTTGAATATGAGAATTTTGTATGGGCAATCACTTATTTCGTTTTTTCAGTCTGAATTCTCATTTATTGACCTATTTTTTGTTTTGCATATGTTTTGATGTTCTTGTTGAAGTTCAGAAGAGTATATGGGGAACAAAACTTTCTTTCCTTTTTTTTTTTTTCATTGCCCTTTTGCATTTGTTTATTCATTTGTCTTTCATTTTCAAGATATGTTGATTATGTTGCTTCAATATTCCAGTTGCATAAGCAAAAAAAATAAGTGATGTAAATTGTGAATTAAAAACTATGATTTCATAATTGATGTGTAATTCAGCCACTTAACGCTATTCCATTAGGTTTTGGACCAGAGATATTGGCTCTAGTTTATTTATTTATTTATTTTTTTAAAAAAACCTTCTGAATTCCCATAGAGAATTAGAGATAATGTTGTCACGTGCCATTCTTGTTCTTTATAGATGCAAAATGACCTTTTGTACATCAAGGAAGATTTGACCACCGTCGAAAGACGTAGAATGTATCTAAACCGTGCAAGAGAAAGATGCTCCATTAAAGTGAATGTGCTCTCTGATGATCCAATGGGAACCAGACCCCATACTTCATTAGTGGGTAGAAGTACTCCTGGGTTTTTGTACAACTCTTCTAGTGCACCAGGGGGAATAACTTCCTACAAGAAAAATGAGGGAAATATTCAGATCACCCCCCATGGGACCCAGAGCAAGGGTGGTGGGTTAACTTCACAACATGTAGGCGATCTGGCCATGATACGTAAGAAGCGGGTTCACGCACAGGTTAGAAAAGGTTCAGTTAACAAGCCTTTATCTTCGAACGACTTTGATGTGTGAACTTTATTGAAAAAGCTCGATTTGTTAGTATGTTGGATACATGTAGACTATACATATTGGTGGTAGGCAATTAGGCATATTGTTGGACGTATCTTTTTTAATCTTGATTAGTGTATTATGACTTACTTTGAAAGTTTGGATATCAGTTTCTTATAACTATCTTTTAGGATATGTTTTAGTGAACAAATGTGAATAAGTTTATTTTAGTATTAATTCGAGAAATCCGGAACTAAAATATAAAATAACTATGAACATAACAGAGTAATGTCCAGAGTATATAACTGAATAAGGTTGGTTTTTGATGAACTGAAATCTCAAATGAAGTTTAATTTATTAGTTTTCAGTACAACATTTAGTTCTTAAATATTATATAATCATGCAATAGTTGCTATGTTCTGCATTGAATGTATCATATAAATTGTAATATGAATAAGGCATGTTAGCTGATGTATCGAAAGTGAAATTTATACATGTTTGTGATTTTAGTTGATATAAATCTAGGTAATCATACATAATGTATGATAAGAAACTCTGTTTAGTCTCCATTCTCCATTACACCTGAGCAATTTCCATTTTTAGTGATAAGATATTTCCCTCGTCCAATACTAAATGAAATTCAGTTTTCTTTATGGAAGCCATTATTCTGAAAGGCTGATATCAATTGCAATAACTGTCTAAGTCAAATAAGGCGAGAGCATTGGTGCCATTATCCATACGCTAATGCTTTTCTCTCAGCATAGAAACTAGATTCCTTTTTTGATTTTATCTTACGACACTCTTCATAAAGTCTCCAGTTGACTGATAGTTGTTATTTACAGTTTAATGAACTTCAAGAATTTTACTTACAAAGGAGACGTCAGTCGGTGAACCATTTAGGGAACCACGAAAAGAAAGATAAAACTATGTTTACAAGAGAAGGCTATAGTTCTGGTCTAGAAGATTTCAAGTCAGTTCTAAGTACTTTCACTCGGTACAGGTAAAGAGCTTGATTTGGTTCCACTAAAATTTTCCATCGTTGCTCCTTTTTTCTTTCACATTCTAGTGTTTATATTTCTTTTACCTCATCTTGGAACAGCCGGTTACGAGTAATTGCTGAACTTCGGCATGGTGACCTCTTTCATTCAGCCAATATTGTCTCGAGGTAAGTTGGAAGTTGAGACAGTAAGTTTTTCCATTTGGAAACATCTGTATATATTAGTTTCCTGATGGAAAATAGTCCGACTTACAACTCATGTGAAATGAATAATCTCGTGTTGGCAATAAGAGGATTGCAGTTTCTCATGATGACTTTAGTGGGACCAAAAAAACCTTTTTGTGATAAAAGCATATCCTTGAGTTACGTAGAAAACGGGGAAGCTTCTGGTAAAGTAAATTTGACACTACAGTTCTCTAGAGAAGTCTTTTTCCGGATGATTGTTCGAATTGGACTAGATTTAAGCTACTCATTTAGAATCACAAGTTTCTGCTTGGTTCCTTTTCTGTACGTGTTAGAAATATTCATACAGATATGGAATGCTGGTCTAAGAAAAAGATAATTTGTCAGAAGTGAGTAGATTTTCTTGTATGATGTTTCTTTAAGATCACTCAGCCAATGAACACTCAAGGAATTTCTATGTTATGCAGCAAGTTAGAATATTTCTGGAAATCTTTTATAATCAAGGAATTTCTATGTTATGCAGCAAGTTAGAAGATTTCTGGAAATCTTCTATAATCAAATTGGTCTTCTTAATTCTCCGTGTTTTTTTTTAGTTATTTTGTTTTAAAACGTTAGTCATGCTACTCCTATTGCAGTATAGAGTTCAATTGTGATGATGAGCTATTTGCCACTGCTGGAGTTTCACGGCGTATAGAAGTTTTTGATTTCTCTTCGGTAGATTTCTTCCCCTTTTGCCTATATTCTCTGCACCAATTGCCTTTCACACTGCAAATATATTTAATGGAGATTACAGCTATTGTAAACATTTATCAACCCAAATTTTAGTTAATTGCCTTTTCCTTCCCACATTGCGATTTAGAAGTTTATTATGGTGATCTGGAAAATATGCTTCTGTGTTACAGGTTGTAAATGAACCTAAAGATGCGAACCCTGTTGTTGAGATGGCAACAAGATCTAAACTTAGCTATCTAAGCTGGAATAGATTCATGAAAAGTCATATAGCTAGTAGTGATTACGAGGGAATTGTAACGGTATGGGATGTATCTACACAGCAGGTAGGAATAGGGTTTAGCCCAAGCATCAATTATTTGTTGAAATCTAATAAAATTTCATAAAGGCCTATAACTCATTTGCTAATACTAAATTACTAATCAACGTTTGGGGTCATTCAGAGTATTATGGAATACGAGGAGCATGAAAAACGTGCTTGGAGTGTTGATTTTTCCCGAACAGATCCTTCGATGCTCGTGTCCGGTAGTGACGACTGTAAGGTAAAGTGGCAACACTTCTCTACTGGTCAAATGGAAGTGACACCTTATTTGTTTCTAATTCTTGAATTATTATAATTATTATTATTATTATTATTTTTTCTCTCTTTTGGATCCGAAGGAATGGTAAAAATTGTGGAAGTAGGTATAATGGGAGACATGCAAGGCTAAAAAAATCTTATTTGTAGTTTCTAAATATGCCTTCGATATGAAGAGAACACCCATTGAAGCTCTTGAGGT
Source organism: Striga asiatica (assembly GCA_008636005.1). Lineage (NCBI taxonomy): Eukaryota > Viridiplantae > Streptophyta > Magnoliopsida > Lamiales > Orobanchaceae > Striga > Striga asiatica. Next base: position 1,755,565 of record BKCP01008181.1, on the reverse strand, counting down.
CTTCTCCCAAACAGTTGGCACAAGAATAAAAATATATTTTCGATCATTCAGCATATGGAGACCTGGTATAACCTGTAGCCCCGGGCTTTGAGGTAGGACATAAGTGCAAGGAGGTGCTAGGAGTTCTTAGTTAGGGGTGCTACTTCTAAGTTTATGATACCATGTTTATGATTAATTACTGTGTCTTCCTTAGGGGGAAGGAATAGTAAGGGATTATTTGAACTCGCTACCCACCTACCATGGTTTTCTATGGCTAAGACGCTGTGGGGTCTCTTTAAACCAGCTTGACTTATACCTTAAAATCAAATTGTATTATATATCTATCTAAAAGAATCATATTTGGGTCTGGATGCGGACATGTCCGAAAATGAATTAAAAACTCAGACCATTGTCGCAAATGGTAGAGGGGGATGCATGTCTCATCCCCTCGGCATTCCTATATTTCATGCACCAATTTCTTCTTTATGCCCTCTACATATCTAATCTCGATTAAGAACTCTAAAATTTCAGGTCAAAGTGTGGTGTACGAAGCAAGAAGCCAGCGTCCTCAACATTGATATGAAGGCAAATATATGCTCTGTGAAGTATAATCCCGAATGTAGCAATTATATTGCGGTAATGGCCTTTCCTGTCAACCTCATTCAAATTCTATCTTTACCTTTTTCCGTTTTCCTTTTCCTTTTTTTTTTTTTGGGCAAATGAACTGAGATTCTTTCCTCAGAAGTGCCAAGTACCTAAAATGGGTCATTTACATTCTGCAGGTAGGTTCTGCAGATCATCATATCCATTATTATGACTTGAGGAACACTCATCATCCACTTCACGTGTTCAGTGGCCATAAAAAGACGGTTTCTTATGTAAAGTTTCTTTCAGAAAATGAGCTTGCTTCGGCATCGACAGATAGTACCCTTCGGCTATGGGATGTCAAACAAAATACTCATGTAAATTTCATATTCTAGCTTTTGTTTCGTAATTTAAACCCGTTTTGTACGTGATTAATATCGTACTTGATACAACATATTTATGTTATGAGTTTATGATGCGTTGTTTTCAGGTTCGCACATTTAAAGGGCACATGAATGAGAAGAATTTTGTGGGCTTCACGGTGAACAACGAGTTCCTAGCTTGTGGCAGCGAAACAAACGATGTGTTTGTCTATCACAAGGTAGCTACTGCACCTCCAGTTTTGTCCAACTCATCCTTTTGTGGTACAGATAATTACAACATCGCCAGTTTCAGAGCATTAAATAAAATAAACAGCAGCTAACTTTGAAAATTACTAGAACCATCCTTTACCTTTAGGTTTGTTACTGTATTGCATTTTAACCTATCCATTAGCTGACTTTGACGGCTGATTTAATTTGCTAGCAATAGCATAGTCAAATGTTCTACAAATTACAACTCTAGTCCTCAGCTTTTCAGAGAAGTACAAGTTATCACACCTTTTCGTCTAGCCATTTTTCTATATTTTGAAGAACTGGGGGTTGTAAAGATTATATTGCAAGGCAGAGTAGTGGATGTTCACAATATTTAGGTGAAATCGAGGGATGTGATTGTGCAGATATTTGACAATGTCTGCAGTTCCCCTCAGCTCAATTACCGGCTTGTGGGAAGTGTATAAGATGGGTATTATCCTTTAGGGAGGCTTTTGTTATTTCAAAATTATTCCTTCATAATTTGGTCAAAACCTGGATAAAAGTTTGTGTTGTTTCAGCCCTTTCACTTTTCCATTTATTTCATTTTACTGCATTCCAAATTGAGAAAATCTAACACGATGAGTCTCAGGCTATCTCCAAACCTGCCACGTGGCATAAATTTGGATCCCTCGAAGCGGAAGATATGGAAGAAGACGCGATATCTTACTTCATAAGTGCAGTTTGCTGGAAGAGTGATAGCCCCACAATGTTAGCTGCCAATAGTAAAGGAACAATAAAAGTGATGGTCCTCGCTGCTTGAACATTTTGTACATAAGTCTCTAATATACTCTCCAATTTTGTACATACTTGTTTGCATGCCTTTATGTGTTAGTGGTGTGGGTTCTTGGTGATAGATCATAAGGAATATTAATCCTATAATGCATTTTGTGATTGTATTGCATGTAAATTAGGCATAACCTGAGTGGGATCAAACTGGAAAGTTATTATATATTGCCTTTTGGTGTAGAATTGACAGATTTATCATCCCTTGATATTGATAAATTGATTTAGATTTTAGACTTTATATTTTGCGTCTAACATTATTGTGTAAGGCAGACTGGAAGGCCCCATGCAGTTCTGTAACTGCAGGTGAAAAAAGCTGCCCGAGAAGTCCCAATACAGGCTTGAAGCTCTCCTGCATGACCGTAAATCTATAAGTTATTGAGATAATTACAGCCATCAATATTGAGAGTTATTTTATGTAGGGTTTGCCAGAAAGTAGTGAATGGCAACTTTTTTCCTTTACTAGAAGCCTATAGCTGTCATCTATATCTGAACTCTGAAGTCACAGAAAAAGGTACACTTTTTTAAAGGTGCTTGTCTGAATTGGTACAATCCCTAATCTAAGCTCAAGGAAGAATATGTTGTGAGATGTAAGAACATTGAACAGTAACTTTTAATCCACTTGAAGAGGTGACAAGTTGTTTAATTGCTAAAATAAAATAATGTGTGTGTAGGATGTAAACCATATGAATTACCAAATAGAAGCTTGATTAGTACCAAAATATCAGAATAACATAGATTCTAACAAAACAACAATAGTCATAAAGAAACAAAAAAGATTGCACCAAACTGCTTGATTTCATAAACCTACGTCATATGCTTGGCTATAATCTTGTTCTGGTTTCTCAACCACAATTGTTGCTCGTACAATACATTTTTCTGATCCACATGAGAACCACTATACATCGGTTCACTCGTAAACGAATAAGGCACCGCAAATGGGTCGTTGCTCGCCAATTGTGCGCCGCATGACATTTGATGATTGTGCATTGGAAACAAAGGGATAGCTTGGAAGGTCGGTACTGTCGTTGCCTGCTGAAAGTTCGACACTTCTGCCGTGTCTTGCAAGAATGGGTTGTAATGATTGTTTGTTGGCATCATCATCACACTTGGTTTCGACTGTTGCGTGTATTGTTGTGTTGGCCGTGTTGCCTCAAATAACACCAACTCCCATCCTGTAGCCGAGTTAGTGTTTGCCGTCGTTCCTTCCACCGACGATGATAGGGTTTCGGTCAAAATGAGCTCCCAAGTCTTGGAATGATCTTGTTGTTTTTGCTTTTTTTCTTCTTGTTGTTTATGTTGTTTTCCTCTCTCCTCTTGTTCGGACCACTCCCACAACGACATGAGGTCGGCCATTGAGTTTGAGATCGGGAGTGAGTGGGTCGAGCCTGTCTCGCTCATTGGTTCAAATGTGTCGTCCTGCCTCGGGCCTGCGTAGGCCTCAAGGTCGATCGAGATTGCAGGGCACATCCTGGTATCAGATGCGTTGATCAGGTCCTCCAATGACGTCGTGCACTGAGGGCCCACTTCGGGACCCGAATTGTTCTCCGCCAATCCCTTTCCTGTCGGGTAGGTCAAGGTTGGACCAGAAGACTTAAGAGGGAACGAGCTTTGGTCCTTGAGGAACTCCTGCAGGGCATCGACCAGCTCCTCGGAGATAGTCTCCACGCTCGGGTACTCGGAGCTCCGCCCGACCCCGATGCACTTGCACACGGCGTAGAACTCGCTCAGCTCCCGAAACTGCCTGACGGCCCGCGTGCACGCCTGGAAGGCTTCCACACAGTTCTGAAACTGCAGGTAAAAGAAGTTGTCAAGCACGAGCTTCAGCCCGTTCGAGACATCCCTATACAAGTCGAAGCTTTCCCGCACGACCACGTATAACGCGGCCCGCACCAGCCGGTTCGATGGGGTTGGGCCCGTCGGCCGTGTCCCCACGGCCCGGTCGAGCAGTCGCTGCCAGCACGCGATCTGGTCAAGCATGGCAGCAGGCTTCATGTCACGGGCAACGGGTGTCGGGCCTTTGGTCCGGCGCCCACGGGTCGGGCCCGACCGGCGCTGGAGCTTCCCCGTGAGGAAGCACTCGAGGCGCTCGTCGAGGTAGAGCGCGTAGGTGCGAACGAAGGCGGTAAAGTCCCACGGGCTCGAGGAGTTGGAGGCGTCTCGGAAGGAGGAGAGGTTGAGGATGCGGGCCCCACGACGCATGGCGAGGAGGACCTCTCGAGGAAAGTAGGGGTCGCCGTCTTGGAAGACGCGAAGGACGAGGACGAGAGACTTGAGGGCGACGGCCCAGTTGCGGGTGCGGGAGATACGGCGGGCGACAGCGCGGGCGCAGGCGGCGGCGTAGAATTTATTAGACGAGACAAGGCGGAGGACGTCGTCGATCGAGCCGTGGTCAGTCGGGAGGCTGTCGTCGTCGTGGGTGGTGGCACGGAGGATGGCCACCTCAAGGGACGTGTAGGGGGTGCTCGAGACCTTGGCGAGGCCGATGCTGGCCGAGTCCTTGACGACCCCAAGGGCTTTCAAGAACTTGCTTGGCATGGTTGTTGAATTGTTATATGAAAATAACAATTGGTTTGATTTAGATTTTTTTTTTTTTTCTAAATGTTGGTCAAAATGGGATTTTTTTTTCTTGGTTTTATTCCTTTTCCTTTCGGAATTGAGGCTAAGAAAGTGCAAAAGGCTTGAATAAAACTTGGGGTTTATGTGAGTGAGTTTCTTGTGACTTGTGAGACCAATGTACTTCCTACGGTCCCTCACTACCTCATAGTTTACGCAAGAATTTTGGAACCTTTTGACTTCGGTTGATTTTGGTTTTAAAACACGCTGGGGAACCGTTTGTTTGTCCAAATATTTCGGAGCCATTCAGAATTTTTTGCAGAAATACATGTGAATGTCCACAAGTGTATGCCTTAATTTGAATGCAATTGCTCACCTTATGTTTGAGCGAATGCACACATATACACACAGAAGGTCTTACTTATGTGTCACTTCTATTCTTAAATTTTACTTAAATGATTTTTTATTATTTTTTTTTTCATTGATATTTTGGACTTGGAGGAATAAACGTATCAAATACATTAGCTATGCAATTTTTCCTAACCACAATTTTTTTGTATGATAAGCTTAATAATTAGTTAGATCCTTAGTTATATTTTTGGAATAAAAATGTATACTTATACTGATATTTAATGACATACTTTTGTTTATGTGTTTTTGAAAGCATTTGTATATAAAAATATGCATATTTGTTAAGAAAACGTTACGATCGAAACTTGAAGTCGGTCTAAGTCCTAACTAGTGGTGTAAACATACTGAATCGAACTCGACTTGTTAACTAAACAATCAAATAACCAAGCTTGAGCTCAACTCATTTGTCAATATTAACAAGTAGAACTCGAACTTTAGCGAGTTGAACTATAAAAAATTATGTATAAAGTTTTCTGTGAAAACCTTTTCGAGTCGAACTGAGCCTTTCTCATTTATTAACAAAACTTGAGCTCGACTTATTTATCAAACGAAAGGAGTTGGGGCTAAGTTTACAAGCGGATTGTTTCATTAACAGTCTTACTAACATCTAAGCCTACCATATATCAAAATCTAACATATAATAGATGTTTCATCACATTATATGCATCACAAAATCTTTTTAGATGTCAAATTTTAATTGTGAAAGTTAGAAAACGAAATTGAATAAATAGCTTTAGTTTTTAAGAAAATCATTAAATTTTCTTTTATAGAAATGGTATTAATGATTAAACCATTAAAAGCTTTTCTTTTATTGAAAAAAAAAATTGCTTTCACATTTTATAAGGAAAACAAAAGGCACATAAATCAAGAGCGCCACATTTGGATTTGGTTATTTATTTATGCCAACTATTGCCAAGACAACTTCTTGAAAAATAAAGTATAAAAATAACTTAAAATTTAAAAAGTGAATTATCACGAATGGCAAAGCTGTAAATAAAACCAAAAAAAGTGGCAAAGTCTACAAATACATAAAAAAGATTCGGGAAAAAAAATTCAAAAAAGCCGAAAGCCTATCGGCTCGCATGATATGTGGAACCGAACGTACACAAAACTCAAAAAAATGGTGTGTTTTTTTCCACTGCGTGTACTTTGTGTTTCAATGTACACGCACATATACATACACACTCTAGTATGTATACACTTATACCCCCATTTTATTCCCACTTTTATTTAATTTTTTTTTCACTCTGAGTGGCACATTTGTTCCTCTCTCTTTTTCAAATATTCCTCTCAAAGACTCCACCTTTTTTCAACTTTTTTTCTCCATTTCTTGTGTTTTTGCTGCTTTACTTTGTTCTCTGTTTTGCCCACAAGCAGAAAAACACACACACTCACACAGAGTGAAAGGAATTAATGGGTGACATCGTACACCTGCCCATGGAGCAGCTTCAGGACCTCGAGTACTGCATTGATTCCAATCCCCCATGGCGTATGTTTCATAATTCTCTTAACCCCTTTCAGTTTCACACACAAAACACGCAGTGGACGGTGTTATGGACCTTTTTTTTTNCAAGAAATGATGGTTTTTGAATTAAAGCGAGTGGGGTTACAGCCTTACAGGCTCATTTATTGACCAGACAAATGCTGAAGCCGTACGATGTGGGGATTAATGTGTGTTGTAATGAGGATTGGCTTTATGGCTCTGTCTGAGTGTGTTTGTGTGTGGGGAGGAAAGGTGGTGAATTTTAAGTTGAGGTGAGTTGGTGGGCCTAATGGGACTGTGTAAATGTGAATTTTTGTTCATGGGGTTTTGCTATTATTGGTCATTGAGATTAATTGACATTGTTATGTCAATGTTATTATCTTTACTGTTCTGAAATGATGTCTGGACCATGCCAAAGAACTCTAGTTTATTACATTCGGTCCTACGGAAATGGGTCTCTAGATTGAAATTTAAGGAGAAAGGTGAGATTTTGATACAAGCCATAGGCAATGATTTTGAAATTCAATGGTTTTTCCACATTTTCTGAACAGTCTTTGTTCTCAAACTTCTGTAAATTGTATGAAGCGCTTAAAAAAAATCTCATTTCATATAATTTGATTTTGATGGCGATGAAATCTCATCCGGGAGGACAGAAGTGTCGTGATTGAGTACAGAATGAGTGAGCTTATTTTTCCTTTCTGAGTCAACTGGTTCCATTTTGTTCTTGTTGTGTGTAAAAGGTTTATGTAAAATCTCTGCATAATTGTATTACTGAATGAATGTTGTACGTGAGATAACAATAGGGACCATTAAATGACGTCCTTTAATTTGGTGAGAATTGAATTTTTATATATTCGGAATGAAATATATACCTTTCGTTTTTGTCAGTGATGTGGCAATATCTATAAGAGAAATCTGGCAAGAACTGTTAGTAGTAGAATTGCAAGTAATCTTGAGTTGGTGTATATTTAATACAGGAAATTTGCAAAAAATACCACCTTTTATCTTTCTGTTTGCAAAAATAACCTCCTTTTTGTATTTCATGACCAAAAACACAACCGACAAACGGACAAACAATGACTGATATGATTAAAAGATGGCCTTTTGCTAAGAGAAATTGCAAAGGCGATATTCTTTGCAAGCAATAAATTGAATAGATAGATTTCAAGTGTTAGATTAGCAAGCCTAGCAGATATTAATTTTGTTCCCAAGACTCTAAATTTTTAGTATCTTCTAGAACACTCGTTTCTTCAGGCTATCACGTGTCAACAAGTTGAATGTCGTTTAGGCTTCCGAAAAAAACATCAATTTTTCTGGTTCTGCTAATCTTCTGATATATTTTTTTGTTATTTTTTGTTTTCCTATTTGCAGCTGAAACCATTTTGTTAGCATTTCAGAATTACATTTTAGTACTCGGCACAAGTGTGATGATTCCCACATTACTTGTCCCCATGATGGGGGGTACAGATGTAAGCTTCTTTCTTATCTCGTTTTTTCTGTTTCACATGAAAAGGTGGACCTGCAATGAATAATCTATAAGGTTGCTAGAAAATTCGGCATTTAAGAAGCTCTTTCACTTGATCAGAATATTTCAAGAAGCATCTTTTTTTTTTTTTTTATATATATTCATTTTGAAGGGGTGTGAATTGGGTCTAATCTTGATATCACTGTCCAACAATGATATAGTTTAATTATTTTGGTTATTAACTTCATTTTGTTGACATAGAAGTTCAGTTTTTTCTTTCTCTTTGGTTCTTAATTTTTTTTCTTCTTTTTTTTTTGTTTTTGTGTGTGTATCACTGAATGATGTTATATGCTGATGTCACAGGGGGACAAAGCACGGGTAATCGAGACATTGCTATTTGTGGCTGGCATTAACACTCTCCTTCAGGCACTCTTTGGTACTAGGTTACCTGCTGTCGTGGGAGGGTCTTTTGCTTACATTGTCCCCGTTGTGTATATCATCCACGACTCGTCTTTGCAGCAGATTAATGAACCTCATATAGTACGTATCTTCTTATATATTTTCCCATTCTCTCTTTTTTTTTTTAAACTGACACTAATAAAGCCGTTTTATTGTTCGAATAATTTATTAATTCGATGCCTTTTGCATGTTTAACTACCAATGTTAATTTT
>BKCP01008181.1:1714608-1740063 GCA_008636005.1 Striga asiatica | reverse complement strand
ACTCTTGTAGGCAATGATTAGACAAACGTATTACTTCAACATATCTACACACATTTACACTCAAATTTTATATTTAAATACAATACATATATCGAGAGAAATATGAAATATTTTATATGACACAAATTTTTTCTAAAAAAATATTTTTAAAAGTTCACTGAAAAATTATAAAGTTAAAAACTGATAAAGAATCATGAAAACCATTCGTACTTTGCATCAATAACATAAAAATGATAAAAATTCTTAATTGGGACAATTTTTTGTGGTATTTATAAAGTTATAGTGAAATAATAGGACATTTTTTTTTTTTATTACGTTTGAAATAAAAAAGGAGTTTATCTTGTCTAAGCAAAGTTGCCCAACGGGCAGACTGTAGCCCAGTGCTCCGACACCACCTCTTCCGCCCCCATTTTCTCTCTCCTGCCCCCGCAAATTAGGGTTTCTGCTCTCTTTCTCTCTCTCTAAACCCCAACATTCAAGCATCGAATTGGAGGGAAAATCTGCTCATTTCGATCTGAGCTGGAAGAACACAGGTGGAGATGGCCAAGACGAAGCCGGGGAAGAAGGACCTTGATTCTTACACTATCAAGGGGACCAACAAAGTTGTCAGACGTATTTTTCATTTTTTTTTTCTCTCTTTTTTGGTCTGGGGTTTGATTATTATTTTTTCGTTTTGCAAGAATGGTTTGCATTTTACTTGTGTTTTTTGCAGCTGAGTTGTTAAAAATGCAGTCTTTGAGCTTTTTTTGTTTTCGTTTTTCCTTTGTAGTTATCTCTATGTTTTTTCCATCTTAGCTGTGGTTAGAAGTTGAAAAATGACGTGAAATTATGGCTGCTATTAGCTGATGAAGGTTTTCTTTTTAATTAGCTCCCTTAGTTCCAGAGACATACGGTTGCTTATGTAGTTTGTGTCTGATAGTTCCTTGCAACTGCACCTTTTGTCATTGTGTTTACAAAAATACTGCCCTCATCTTCCACAGCTAAAAAAATGGCTGATATTACAACTGGAAGTAATTGGTGAATTGGCAAAAGAAAAAGTGGATAGATAGGAGCTTACAATACCCACAATAAGTGAACTTTCTTCATAATTCAGTTTAGATCATATTTTTTGAACCCATATTGGACTAAATTTGTTTTTTATGCATGCATCTCTTGTAGCTGGAGACTGTGTATTGATGAGGCCAGCCGATTCAGACAAGGCGCCCTATGTGGCGAGAGTTGAGAAAATCGAGGCCGATCATAGGAATAACGTGAAAGTGAGGGCCCGCTGGTATTACCGGCCAGAGGAGTCGATTGGGGGCCGCAGGCAGTTTCATGGTGCCAAGGAGCTCTTCCTGTCAGACCATTTTGACGTGCAGAGTGCCCACACTATTGAGGGGAAGTGCATTGTGCATACATTCAAGAATTACACCAAGCTTGAGAATGTGGGCTCGGAGGATTACTTTTGCAGGTTCGAGTACAAGGCTGCTACTGGTAGCTTCACTCCAGACCGTGTTGCTGTGTGAGTTTTCTTTCTTAAAAATTATGATTATTATTATTATTTTTTTTAAATTTGAAATTCAGAGCTTAATTAAATTGAAATCACAGATTACCCATGTGTTTATTTATCTAACTNTGCTATTTTTAATCTCACATGGTGCTATCATTTTTACAAATGTTAACATAAATTGTGTTGCTATTTTTAATAAAATACATCATGATTAAAAATAGCACTAAAATACAATCAATCATAGCACTACATACAATTAAAAATAGCGGTTCTCACGGTTCTCACGCTAGGACTTAGTTCTCATTTGAACCAAATCCTATATATATATATATATATATATTCAATTGTCATGATAACAATATAGCAAAATGTCATGTTCTTCTGTGGTAACTTATTTTGATATTCATAATTTGTTGTTGGTGTAGTTGGCAATGTATAATTTGCTTATGGTTCTGGTTTATGAACTCAGAAAGACGTAAGTGGTCAGAAAATGCATCTCAATCATGAAGTCTTTCACATTGGAGATGTCTTCTACAAATTAACCTATGATGTTAATCAAAATATTTGCTTAAGATTTTCAATATTTACTTAAACTTATTTCGGTTTCGTTTTTTTTTTTCTTTTTTTCCATCTGTTGCTTTTTAGGTTTCATCCTTCTTGTATGGGTATGACAATTGAGGAAGCTAAGAAGCTCGACCAATTCTTGTGCTCTGATTGTTCATCTGATGATGACGGTAAAAGATCTATGAACTCATTTCCTGTATCACCAGCTTCTGAGTCTAAGGTAAGTTTAAGATTGAATGAATATGTTTTATTGTTTTGGTTGATGCTTATGTGATAACTTCTTGAATTCTTTCGTTAAAATAAATGTCTTATCATTCTGCAACTTTCTGAAGTTGATTGTCGTGCTTTTGTCATTTAGGGTGAGGAACTTCAACAATACATGCATTACATGCATCAATTCTGAAGAAGTTTCTTCAAATCTTGATTTTTTATTCCCTTTTCTTTAGGTGGAGCCGAAGCGTAGAAAAAGATGATAGAGTTAGTGTGGTGCTGCATCAAGCGGTTGTACCCTCATTTTCCCGAACACAAGTGCCCCTCTATTTGTTGTGTATTGTGGAATTGTACAGTGCAGAGAAGATATCTGAGCTATGAAAAAACGAAAAGCCTGTGGCTATTTTTCCCTAATTTATGTTAACATTGTCATCTGTTAATGCGCGTGTAATGGGTTCGATTTCGAATCACTCCCCAAAACATGGAAAATCATTGTCATCTCGTTAAACCTACCTTTTTCCAAATTAGAGTTTGGTGTTTGCTTATTTTTATGTTTATGTGCAAAAGTTGTTTTTTCATGTTTGTGCTCAGCTTTATGTTTCTCCTCAAGGCTCAAAGGGTATATGTAATAAGGGTAACCTAATAAATAGTTGATTGGTGTCATCACATTTGTGAGGCAATTATATTTGATGCATATAATTAAACAGCACATCACTTATGGTATATCAGTAACTGCAAAATTTAAGCAACTTTGTTTTCAATCTTGTAAACAAGCTTTCAGATCTTTGACATGGTCCTATATTTAAACATTTCACAATTTAAAAGCTACACAAAGAGCTTGGATCATGTGTGTTTAAGGTAAGCACCATGTGTGCATAATATGGGACGGTAAATACGAAGAAGACAAACGTACTTCCAATTGAAGAAAAAATGTTTTGTTGAAAACAATACGAAGTTCTAATACCCTCAAATCGGTCTTAGAGCTACTCAATGATTGAATGCCAAAGAAACGTGATCTCGTTTGATCATAGGTTACTTCGTAAGTGTCTCATGAGACTCGTTTTTCAGATCATTTTGTTTTCATTTCAGTTACTTCAATCACATAAAACCCAAAACCAGAGGAGAAAAAAATCGCAAAATTATTCCGGACATTTTCTTCTTTTTTTCGAATCTCAGTTAAAACATCCAAGGATAAACCCCAAGAACAACACCAAATTCTTGATTAACTAACAACAATGAACACATCAAAGAACAGTCTTTGCTTAGGCAAGCACAACAACACACAACAGCTTTTCTCAACAACCTAAAAAGTTGTTAAAAAATAAAAAATAAAAAAAAAATCCATAAATCACCATATCAATCATCACCATATGCTCGGAAGCTGTACCGTTCTTGATAGAAACCGTTGAAATAAAGATCAGCCTCAAACCACTTAGGGTACCTTACGAGGTCCCCTGCATTGAACTTCATGTACTGCTCACTTCCTTCAGGCACAACTGCCACCTCACCTTCCTCAATGTACACGAGCTGGTCAACGTGCCAGTCCCAAGGGAGCTTGCACTTGCCTGTTTTCCACACGGACCACTTGGAGACCCCGAGCTCAGCCAAACGGTCCTTCGAGACTTTTCTTTCGACTTTCACATTGTAAAGCTCCTCCAATGGCTTTTCTATCCTCTTTGCTTGTACAACCCACCTCTTGCTGTAATGCCTTGGCGAATAATTGGGCGTCTTTACGTATCGGATGCTTTTATTGGTTGTTAGAGTCGGAGTTAAGATGGTGGAGGCCATGTTGATTTTTTTTTTTATTATTATTTTTTTTTCAAGAGCTCGACTTGATTGTATAGTATAAGCCCCCCCCTGAGTAGACGACGGAATGATCCATAAAATTTCAAATGAATCAAGGTAAATGTGTTTAAGTGTTTACTGGGAAAAATAAGAATAAAGAACAAAACATGAAGCAAATGCAATAAAGATGCAATCTTTCACCGAGGAAAACAATGCTATCATTTTCACTTGGTACGAATCGAAAAGACATCAAACAATAAAGATGCAATCTTTCGTTGAGAAATACAATGCTATCATTTTCACCTGGTCCGAATTGAAAAGATATCCAAACAAGAGTAAAAAAGTTAATGAAAAAACAATACAACTTCACTACTTAATAATAATGGATACAATTGGATAATATAATATCTAGAGTCTCAAGCTCGAGAGCCCATAACAACTATAATAATATCAATTAGGACGTTCTAAACGACTCCCAATCAGTAACAATTGCTAGGGTTTAACTAGTACACAGAGAATGGCTTGCTTCTTGTTCATGACCACAATTAGTAGAGAAATTCAGAAGGCACAAGAGACAGAAGTTAAAAAAAATGAAATTCCTAAACTGCAACAAGAGAGAGCTATAATTTAAGCATTTTATTTCATTATTTTCATCAAAGATTCCATCTTTTTGTCGATAAGGTTGTTAAATTTTTCCACTACCTTACTCAATCAAACTTCAATCGTAAACCCATTTGCAGAACCGAAGAAGCATAGAGCAAAAGGAAATTTAGGTAAACTGAATCCCATAATTATACTGAAAAGCAATCGGTTGCTTACCGTTTTTCCGGTTATTAGTGTGCGAAAATTGAGCTTGGTAGAGCCTTAAACCCCTGAGCCAGCGTAGCGGAACAGAGGGTTTATCCACAAAGACGAGCGGTCTTTTAGCCCAGAAATCGGATAGAGATCTTATCAATTTAGTCCTTTATATTTATTATTTTTCCAAGTAGGTCCCTCAAATTTTTAAGACACACGCTTATGGAGTGTTTGGAATAGTGTAATGCCCGTTTAATTATTGAATATTTGAGAATTATTTATTATTTATTTTATTATTATTAATTGCCTTTATTTGTTGTTGTTATTATTATTGATTGCATGCTAAATATTAATAAATGTCTAAAATTATTTATTTGATATAAATTTTTAAATTGATTCGGCGATTTTCAATTTAATCGCTTAAACCGGATTTAATCCGTTTCGATTCATTTTCGAGCCATTTCAACCCGAACCTCGAATATTATTTTTGGCCCTTTCTGGATATGCAAAAACCAGCCCATGGAGTTATTTATATCTCCATCCCTTTAAGAATTGATCCTTGGCCCTTTATGTTAAGTTAATTCGACCCATATCTTGTGTATTATCGGTCCATTTGGAATTTTGGCCCAATTGAGTTAAAACTCGGCCTCTTTCTTCCTTCTTTTACTTTTTCTTTCTGCTGCGCGTAAATGGTTTCTGTTCCGATATATTGGGCGAGATATCTCTTCCTCTCTCGCACGACTCTCGTTCTTTCTTGCTTAAGACCCTGCCAAATCAGATCGGGAAGATGAAGAATCCCAAAATCTCGCTATCTCCTCCCTCTCTGAATTCTCCCTTGAAAATCCCTCATCACCGGCGCTCGACGGTGACCTCAACCCCCGACCAACAACAGGCATCCACGACGGGGTCGAATTTCTGAGAACCCGACTTCAGGCAACTGAGGGAGAATTCATCCAGCGACGGCAAATCTCGATAGGCCCGACTGAGAACCAGCAGATGGCAATTAGAGCGGATTCTTGGCGAGCACACCCAAATTCCGGCGGCGGTCGCATCAGACTTCCGGTCATCTGACGGACCAAGCAACCAGATAGCGAGAATCCCAGCCGTGGAGCAGCAACACCCGTTCTCAGCAAGGCGACCTTCGAGCATAGCAGCGGCACCCCGTCGGCCTTCTTCTAGGGCCCGAATAGCATCGGCAGCCCTTTCGGGACCCGTGTGAGAATAGCGGGCAGCCGTTCGAGGCTTTATCGAGCAACTGGAGACCTCGAATCAGCGGCAAGCCGGCTCCTTTTCAACGAACAGAAACGGCCCCTTCCGACGGGTTTCGTGGTCGACTCCGGGCAGCCATCTCCCCGTCGGCTTCTTTTCCGAGCACTGCCGACGCTGGGAGATCCTCCTCCCGTGAACGTGAACAGCCCGACGAAGAACGAATAGCCGCAGCCGAGAAACAGCGGCGTTCATGTGCGTGCAGCTGAGGCGAGTGAGGTCAATGTCTGGGAGCTTTGTGCTGAAATCCGATCCCAGCGTCTTCGTGCTTTTGGATTTGAAGAGTGGTAATCTCGAATTCCTTTTCCTCTTCGGGTGTTTAGATTCTTGATGTGAATTGTTGGGCAAAGATGCTTGAATGAGTTGGTGTTTGCCTTGGATTATTTGTTTTTGTGTTGGGCTGAGAGCATGCTAATATCTATGTTGCATGTATGTTAAATGTTTTGAGCAGAAACATGTACCGAGGTACTAATCTTCAGCCTTGGATTTCATGTGCTTGATTGGTTAAGGCTAGAGAAAAAGGGACTTGTGTATTGTTATGTTTTAGCTTTGTTTGGTGTAGTTGTAGTTTGAGCCTTGCTATGTGCTCTTATTTTTTCCTAGTGTGGCTAAGCCATTTGAATGCCATTTATGTGCTTTAAGTTCAGATTTAGTTGCAGTTATTGAAAGCCTTCTTGAACTTAAGATTTGTTGAGAAAGAAAATGCATATATATTGAGTTAAGCCTGTTGATGTCCAGTTTTGGTTCAATTTCACTGAAGCTCCTGAATGCATTTTATGCCATGTTCATTCTTGTTATTATGAGTGCTTAAGGTGCTAATTGCTTCCATGAAATTGAGTTTTAAGTATGATAAGAGTTTCTAGATTTTGCTAGCCAAAGAAGCTTCAATGTGTTGATCTTTTTAACTTGATTTTATCTATCTATTTGCTTTATTTTATTATTCGATCCCTTCTGTTTTAATATTTAACGGACTGATTGAGCGGAACCAAAGCCTTATATTAATCATTTAGAAACATGTTATACTTCATAGCATAATACGATGGTAGGTATACATGATGTTGACCTTCAGTATACAAAATATTGAAATCTTTCTTTTTAGACTTTCTACATTATCATTGTCATGTATCATATGTGTGAATGGGGATTCCATAAAATATTTTTCCAAGGAAATTAACTTACGATTGGTGCCACATTATTTTTATCTTAATTTATTTCATTGCTGTTTGTGGAAATTGAAACCTCTTAGAACTGTAATTAGAGTTTAAGAAAGTCAAGAGCCATGTGTAGTATGTTTCTGGCCTTATTCTTTTGTGTTTATTTTCATGTTATTTGCCTTGGTTATAAGTGTTATCTTGAGGCTGTTACTACATGGTTGTTTTCTACCTAAGTTTTAGAGTTTAAGATCAGTCTTATTTGGCCTTATTTGAGTTAGAAAAGATGTGAGAAAATTTTCAAATAATTTTCTGAGTAGTGAGATAATTTATTGATGGTATTTATCTCATTAAATTTTAGGTTTTTGAGGAGTCGAGCCCTCGACCTACGTTTCTACTATTTGTGTGCTTTGTCTACCTCGTCAACCAGGTGGGTTTTATTTGAAAAGTTTCTATGCATTAATTAATTGTTATTGTTGTGGTATGATCAAAGTATGCATGTGAACCATGTCGCCTTCGATGTGAGCTATATTGGCCGTCGAACGGTTATCCCCGTAGCTATAGAACGTACCCGATGGGTGTCTCCTTTATTTATGTATGGCAGTCAGGGCGTGAGCCTTGGCTGGTGATCCTCGATGTAAGTCCGAAGGAATGTTTCCAGGCATTCGGGGTGGATTTACTCCTACTGTCTGGGCATCGAATGTAAGGCCCGCAGGGGTTTTCGATACGTGTATCAGCAGTGGTCTATTGGTATAGGTGTGCACACGAGAGTTGACTCTGGGAAGGAGATGGGATATTAATTGATTTGTGTTCATACTGCGACCATACTTGCTTTATTTTATAAAATTTAATATTAATTATTGCATAGTGGTGAGCACCTCGATTTTCTATTGTGTTCATCCCCACTTGCTCTTCATGGATGCAGGTTAGTATTTGCGGGCACGACAGAGGAAGGCGAGTGGTGGTCATGTTATCGCTTATTTCCGCTGCTTAAATTGATTATTATGAATTATGCATTCCTGACTTATGTTGAATACTGGATTATCGATAGGGAGTGTACTCCCTAGTATTGATGGATTGATGAACCCAGTTTTGGGAGTTGATGTCATTTATGAACTCGGTTTGGGTGTTGACAATTTATGTTATTGAACTCGTTGGGAATTGCATATGTGATATTGTTGAAATTGTTTTTGAAAAAGAGTAGCGCCTCAAGTGTTTTGAAATAAATTTTGAAAAATTTATTCTGAATTTCGACAAATAAAAGTGGGGCGTTACAAATAGGGCCGCAAACGAATCGAGCGGCTCTTGACCGAACTCGAGTCGAGCTCGAACTCATATTTTGCATTGTCGAGCGACTCGATATATATGTTGAATTACTAAAATATGTCTTATTTATATATATTACAATAGTATAGCATAAGTGTTTAATGGTAATTTTATTTTTCTACTTAAATTTTTTTGAGTCAAACTCAAGCTGAGTTCGAGCAATTGTACTTTTTTATCGAGTCGAGCTCGAACCTCATAAATAGAGCTCGAGCAGCTAAAAAAAAAACCAACCCTGCTTGATAAAGTCAGTGTTCGATTCAATGTGATTCGCTTGCAGCCCTAATTTGGATACATAATTACTCCGTTATTGAATAAACAATGCAAATTTATGACTTATAGTTCAATATAGTTTCTTTAGTTATACAAAGCAAAAAGTGGGATTTCTTGTCTTCCAAGTGCCATTTTATTGGAGCAAAACTTTGACACCAAGACTTTTCTTCAAAATAATATAGGCAGGTTGAAAATTTTAATAAAGATAATGACAGGGAATTAGATTACTTATATTTTTGCCAAATTATAACTTGTTGTCCAAGGCTGTTTGACAAATTTGACTTTTGGACCAACATGCTTGTATGAAGGATTGAGTTTTGAATCAACATTTCGAACATTTTTAATGTTCTTTTGAGTTGATTTCCCACCAGTGTGTTTTATAAACCAAAACATGTGAATAAAAATGCATGTAAGTAATTGTTTAAAATAATTTTATAGAAATACAGAAGTTTATTATGAATTTCTGCTTTGTTTGTTTCATAATATGAGCCTTATGATATAAATCATTTATCAGTCTTAGCATTCCTTATAGAACGGTAAACGTGAATCGAGCTCGAACTCTTAATATTCGAGCCCTTGTCGAATCTAGCAGTAAAGTTAACGAACCGATAAACGAACTCGAGTTTATCTTATTAGTGAGCCTTAATGAACTAAATAATACTAAAAGGTAATGAAATTACACCCAACTAGCCGAATTAACTAAACCAGCTTGTGTTCAGATCAAAGTCGAGCTTGAACCTTAATGAGCAATCGAGTTAAGCCGAACTAAACTCACGAGTGACTCGTTTTGTCGAATAGCACTAAATTTCCTTTTCAACAAAATTGATATGTTTTCTTGATGTTATCTATATATATATATAATTACTAGCTAAATAGCATTTAAGAAAACCTATTTAATAAATGCTCTAAATTTTTTCTCCATTTTCGGTTACAAAATTTATAATTAATGTTTTTTACTTCTCACATTAATACATCCTATTGAGTGTAATCATGTATTTTTCTATTATATTATATAATAATTAATGTTAATATCAACTAATAATAATTCACAATAAATATAAATTGCATAATTATAAACAATTGTTTCAAGTTATTTATTTTAACATCAATATTATCTTTTTCTTTTATATCTCATGAAAAAATTTCTTTACAAACAATTAATAAATTGTTTTAATAGCATAGTCAAACAACTTTAGTATCTTATAAATAATAATAATAATAATAATAATAATAATAATAATAATAATTATCATCAAACTGCTATTATCTAATGATAATAAACAATTGTTCATAATAATGAACAATCATTAATTCATTTTTCCTAATGATTAGATTTTAAAAATGTAATATGTTCATTATCTAAAATTTTAATATTAAATTCTCAAATCTGATTTATAATATTTTATGTACATATGTGCATGTGCACATGATATTTACTAGTTAAAGTTAAATAGTTGACCGATTATATCACTGAAGGAAAAAATGTAAAAAAATTGTTTTATTGACTTTCATTTCTTAATTACAAACATTTGTAAGCACACAACCAAATTATAAGAATTGATCTCTTTGCTACAAGTACAGGAAAATTCGACCTTTCATACCCAACTCGCAGCCATGAGTTTTCTCGCCGGAAGATTGGCAGGCTCAGAGGGTTCCTACTTCCTGCAGGAATCCAAACAGGCCGTGACCAAGATTGTGCGCAGCCAGAGGAACAGTAACCCAAGCGGCGCTAAACCGCCGCTGGCCCCCGAAAACGGTGAATTTTCACCGTCGGCGGCCGATGTTCTCCCGGAGGTCCTGCGGCACTCTCTTCCGGCCAAGGTTTTCCACTCTCCGGCGGAGGATTTGGGGCATTACCCTCTCTCCAGAGCTGCGAAATGGGTTTTGAGACCCGACCCGAAAGGCTCTCCCCGCGCGTCGGCTGATGCGCTCAATCCCCTCTCGGCTTATGTTTCTCTGCCACAGGTCACGTTTGGAGCCAAAAGGTTGGGTCTTTTTTCCCTCTACTTCCTTATGAATTTCTTCATTTTTTTTTAGATTTGTTTGATTTTTCTGGTTTCTGATTCCTGTGGTTTCGAAAAGGTGGGTTCTTTAAGTCTTTTCTTATGTAATATAGATGGAAATCGGCTGATGTTTGCTGCTATAATGAAATTATGGGATCTATCATTTAGGTTTTTTGCTGTCCTCTGTATGTGTGTGTGTGTTACTGTTGGACTTAAACACCACTGCTATCCTGCTCTGATTATCTGAACTCTGAAGTATGTGTAATTCTTTGCATTTTGATTTTTTATGTTTCTCAATTGCTTTCCTATTCTTGAATTCTGTTGTTAATGTTATTTGCACTTGGAGTCTCCTGGTCTGTTTGCTTTATCTTTTTCGAAAATTTTGTATGATGGCATGAACCCTCCAGGTGGCAGCTGCCTGATTTGGACAACTCGGTGATAGCCTCAAAGGCGAATGATTTGAGGCATGAAAAACACACCCAGATCAACCCTGAGAAATTGAAAGCTGCAGCTGAAGGCCTGACTCAAAGTAAGTCGTGTTTTCAGTAAGATTTACTTATGGACAGTTATATCAATCTTGGGAGTTGGGGCTATATTGCATTCTCTAAAGGATAAGAAGTTTCCGGAAAGTTATGACTCGTCGTGTTATTTTCAAGACATGTACGTAGGATCATGTGGCGAGAAGTGTGTAAGGAAAAAAAATGCTGGAAAGAGGAAGTTACAAGCATGATAATCTTTGATTCTTGAATGAATACCTAGTAATTTGTCATGTGACGACACAATTTGTTGATTCAAGATTGTAATGAAATGAATAAAGACAAAAATGTCAAACTTTTCGTATCGACACCACATTCGATAGAAAGTTGGTACTTTTTTTTTAATAAAAGATAATTGAACGTTGACACATAATAAAAAGAAAATGGCGTTGTTGCTAGGTGAAAAAAAAGTGATTTCCCTTATTATGAAAAATCATACAATCAACCTCACTGCTATTTTCATATCTACGTTCTTTTTTTTTTTTTCTTAATTTATTGGCAGTTGGTTCAGCATTTGCTATAGCTACAGCCCTTGTATTTGGTGGTGCCACTTTGATCTTTGGGCTCATAGTCTCCAAACTCGAGCTACATAATGTAAGTATAGATCTCTCAGGGCCTCTTAGAATGTCCCATTTTTTTCTAATGTATTTAATATAGACTACATTTCTACCTGATTTGTGGTTGAATGTCGGTTTTTGGTATGTGTGACAGTTCATTTAGGTTCTGGTTAAAAAGTTAAAGAAATAGGTAGCCATTTGTCACTTGAAAGTAATATGTGACAGTTCATTTAGGAGAATATCGTGATATTGCAGATATGCAATTAAAAAGTTACAAAAATTATATCTTGGTAATACCCATGAACTGAAGATGTTTGCTTTCTTTTCAGACTGATGATATACGAATCAAAGGAAAAGACATTGTTCGACCGAAGTTTGAAGTGTTCAGAGAACAATTGGCACCCTTAAGATCATGGGTATGACTAATGGCTTATATTTGTTGTTAATTAGTCCCTACAACTTGTCTCGTTTCATTCGTCTTTCTAATTATTTATTTTTTTTTTTTTTTTTTGGCATTTTGTGCGGGTGGTCGTTTAGGCTGAGAACGTGTCGAAAAAATGGCATTTAGAAAGGGAAGAATCCATGAAAGAGAAGCCACTAATAAAGGAGCTTTCCAGAACATTAGGTGCCAAAACTTCTTCCACTTGAAAACATAGTTATATAATCCATTTGTTATGTATGTGGGTAGATGTAATCAACACAACAGCTGTGTTGTACTTTATATACGTGAGTTTGTGACTATCATGTGAGATTATTATGTTGTACAAATATTAGGAAGAATGAGATATGTGAATTGATTTTTGAATAAAGTGGGGTTGTTTGAAATGTGACCAAGGTGTATAAAATTGCGTTTTGGGTCTGTTGACCACCGAGCCGGAATGGTTGACTATGGTTCCGAACCGGAACTTGCCAAAACACGATTTGGTTTCAGTTCACCCATTTTTTTTAATCTTGTTCTGGTTCAAACTATGTTGTCGGTTCAAAGTTTGAAATTAAAAATATCAGTTCCGAGCATCGATGGTTCACGGTTTCGAACTGAAACCGAGTGAAAATGTCGGTTTACCCTTCCAAACCATCAGAAAAATTCAAATTTTCGAAAGAAAGCTATATTTTCGGACATATGAGATAGTAAGAATACGCAGACTTAATAATTTTAACTAATCATCACAATATTATTAATATAACTAAATAGTTTCAATCAATCATTTTTATAAATCACATTAACTTTAATTCAATATTAATTCATATTATGTAATTTTAACTAACAATTGCTTCTCATCATTTCTATTGTAATTTACGTTAAATCAATTTTAATTATTTATTTTAAATATTATTTTAATATAAATTCAAAATTCCTCAGGCGATACCATACCAACCGACATTTTTCAAAATTAATAGTATATTTCTATCCATTATCTTGCTAACAAAACACTGACATGATGTAAAATTGAACAAAAAATACAGATTACAAAATAGTGTTCCTTTCAATGTCCTCAAAAATTAAGTCCAAAATTGACACCTGCGCACATACAAGTATGAGTGCGTGTATATACACATTAAAATACGTATAATTAGTTTCGTTACAGGTCTCAATCCAACATTAAGCACATCCTTCATGATGATTCATCATGACTGCTTTTGGTAGTTGTAAGAAATAATGCCCATTTAATCTTCACATTTATATTTGGGTCCCCATATTTACATGTCGTGTGTGTGACATATGAATGAATTACAACTAAGTCTACTATTATATTATGCCATCTATCTGCATCAAAGCTTAATTACAAAGCAATTTAAGAAAATATTCCTTTCTTTATTGCCATGAAAATCATTCACACATTCATAAACTTCTTATTCATTTGTCTACAGTTCAAGTGAATCTAATCGTTAGGCAGGTCGACCCGTCATACTATTTAAACAAGATTACATACTTGTATTATAAAATATCGTACTTTTGTATATAAATATGTTGTTTTTTAGAGTATAACTTTTTTAATTTTAAAATATGAATATCTATTGAAAATATATAATAAATTAATTTGTTTATTCAACTCAATGCATATGAACATTGCTTCATATATGCATGCATCTTTCCCTAGTGCACTATGTTTAAACCCATAACGAATCAATACTGGAAAAATCATCAAATTCCAACATAATAATGCTGCTTAAAAGCATGATGAAATAATGGACCAAACTTGAAGCTTCAAACTTGCATTCAAAACCTTATTTCATAAGCAAGACCAAAATACATACCTCGTTTTATACACATTAATTCCTATACAACCACAGCCCACAAACAAAATGATGTGTATTATAAGTAATTATAATCCAAACTGAATATACTCTTGATTTCCAACTAAAGAATAAAAGATATAACACACATAACAACAAAACTAACATCATACTACACACACACACATACATACATACATATATATATATATATATATGTATATATATATCCTCATCTAGTTATGGAGAGGATTAGATCCCGATGGAATCTTGCGTTTTTGCGATTCAAATACCTTGGCAGGGCCCGTTTTATCATCATTATAACGTGAATTTTTTGAAGGAAAGGCTCGCCGGAAAGTGATTTGGGTCATCCGATGGACAGAGGGGGAGGAAACGGGTCGACCCACGGAGGCAAAGAGGAGACCAACGGCGAAGACGATCAAAAAGAGTTTCGAGGTTGTTTTCATGGCAGAGTTTTTGTTAGAGTTTGAGGTTTTTGGGAGAATCTAAGGTATTATTAAGGTGGGGTTTGTGAAAACTTTAGGTTAAAAATATATAGATAGGTAGATGTATGTGTGGATATTGGTTTATTAACTTGTAAGTGGGGATAGTGTGTTTTGTGAATGTGTATACCTTGACTTTGTTGCCCCATATATTGGACCTCATGATAGCTAGCGAGCTTAAGCCCATTACATCTTTGAATGTGTTGAGAAGCTTTCTCCGTTTTGGACAATCTTAATACACATTGTGCATACGCATATTGACACTGTTTCCATATATTTGTCTGCAAATTTTTGTTTTTGATAGGAGAAAAAAAAAACATTATACTAATTTGCCGCACAACAAACTTCATATACATATATATATATATATATATATATATTTGTTACAAAAATATATATAAAAAAAAGTATACTAATTAATAATGAGGGAAGGAATACGGTTCACTGTTTTTTGTCGAAGGCGCCTTTCAGTGTCCGTTTTGTTACAAATTGAGTGTTGATTACAACGGACAACCCAGTCATGATTGTTGTAATGGGCTTAAAACGACATGGCCTCAAGCGTTAACTCATCTTTACTCCACTTGATAACCACCAAAACGGTCAGGTGAAGGTCACATGTCCAAACTCATTATACCTTGAGAGATCTCACACGGGTCGAGTTAAAACTCGAGTCCAAACCCAACTCTGTTTGGATTTTAACTTGGACTTCAGTTTTGCAAATAAAATTACACCAAAAAATATTACAAAACTTGATCCAAGACCGACCCAGACCATTCAAAGTCGTCCAAGTCTAGCCCAAAGTTAAATTGCCAAGGCTCCAAGCCCAGGCACAGGCACAGTGTGTGGCTGATCTCAGACACGCAGAGCATGTTTGTTTACAAGAATTTTTTAAAAATTTTCAACATTTTAACTCAATCACTATTATTTAACTAACTTTAATTCAACCCCACTATCACCAATATTATCAATATAATTAAATAATATCAATCAATCATTCATGCACACAACATCAACCTTAATTCACTATTCATCCAATCACATTATTTTAACTAACTATCACTTCAAATCATCCTTCCCATATTTACATCAAATCAATTTATTTTATTTTATTTTAAATATTATTTTATTATAATCACTAATAAATACCACTTTTTTCAAAATTAACCAAACCAAAAAATCCAAACAAAACAAAAAAAATTCATAAACAAACATGCTCGCAGTGACGGTTTGAGTGTGGTAGACATCGAAAAAAGAAAGGAAAAAGGAATAAAGAGAAATGCCTCAAGCACCGGTCGAATTGATTCGCCACGTCCAGATCTGTACCCGGTCGGCGGCGGACTTACCCGGCTACAACCCGAGCAACCCGACCCTACCCGCCCTGACGCCCCTCTCCGCCGCTATAGCTGCTTCCCACCCATCGCCGCCGCAGCTCCGCTGCAAGAACTGTAAAGCAACGCTTCTCAGAGGATCGGAGTCCATCATCTGCGCTTACTGCGGCCTGGCGCCCCGCGACGGCGGCGTTTCGGATCCCATCAGCTTCACCTCCACCGTCGGGTATCAGTGGCTGCTCCGCTCCCTCCGCCTCGATGGATCGGTGAGGGTTTCGTTAATTAATTTTCTTCAGTTCGGAGTTGCTTTGTTGTGTTTATGATGTCGTTTTATGCAAATTTTTAAGATTTTTTGCATTTTAGTTGTGACCCAGTTTCTAATTTCCTTGGGTTTGCAGTGAATTAGATGTGTTATTAAGAGTGTGATTGTTATTCAATAGAAAGCTGTATGTGTTGTTTTGGATATTCATATTCTGTGTGATATCTCACCAGTCATGGGAACTTGGTGAGTTTCTCTTTTGAGTGTAGTGTGAGTATAAGAACTTAGGAAGGCTCCTGAGGAAAATGGCGAATACGCGATTGGCTGTGGGAAAGAAAGAATATCATTTTGTCATTTTCCTATAGGTTTCTAAATTATCTTGATTTTGCGACTAGTCGCCCGGGAAATCGAATAGAAAAAAAAGCAGCATGTTTGGGTTCTTTGTCTGTCATTTTGAATGAAAATGAACTATCTTTAAAATTAAAATCACCTTGCAGGAAATGGTGGATCAGACACAAAAAAGGGAGCAAAATCAAGGCTACAACTCTCCCAAATCTTTAACCCCTTTGTCTAAATTCTTAAATTTTAAGATATCAAGGCCAGCTAAAACAGAGAAGCAAGAAATTGTTTTATCGGAGAAGAATTCAGAACAGAATGAAGGGTCTTTGAGGTTAACTGTCGTGGCTCCCGATAAGTTCTTTCTGAAATCACAGAAAGATATTCTATCTGACATGTCCTCAGGACAGCCATTTACCGGCAACCGGATTGGAACTTCCGATGAACGGAAAACTGTTGCTGCTTTTGGCCACCGAAACTCATTGCAAAACGTTGAGTCATCCGAGCCAGCTGACAGCTCTTCCAAAGCCTTTTCCGAATGGGAAGCTGAATTCCAATCTGCCGATTCTGAAAATCGACATGAATTTCCAGATGCCTCGTTTGAGGATTAATCTTGCTGCTCATATCAACTCCTTTTTTCTGGCCTAAAGATCCGAATGGCAGAAAAAAGTGAAGAAATCCAGCTGTTTCTCCAGCTTTTGATGAATGTACAACTTTCGAATGACCATGAGATTGATCCCAGTGTTGGTTGATAACAAGTCCTCAGAGATGAATTTATTCAGCTTTGAAAACAAGTCTGAAAGGGGCGATTTTGGTAGATTTTGCCGACCAAAAAGCCCTGCATCAAACTGGTGCGTACTTATACTTTTTACTGAACATTTACTGCTTATTAACTACCAGTCAGAAGCTTGCATTAGACCGCTTCCATAAAAGCTCCTTCCTCTCGAGTGGGTAGGGGATTGGTCGTTACATTGGGACGGTTGGTTTGCCCTTGGTTCAATCGGAAGACCTCTCCCCCTTCCTCCTCCTAAGAGGATTGATGGCCTTTGAGCCCAGGTTGAACTCATGAACTCTTGATACCAGAGCTTCTCTTCTCAAGTGTACTGTACTTGCTTCTTCTATGACTTCACTTCGCTTCTAAAGTATGGTCGAGCATCTTCAAACCTTGGCATACTTGCAACGAGGGCAGCATCTATTTCACGATCGGCATTTTTACCTCGACAATTTTCCAATCAAATTACTAGCTTTTTATCTAATTCCATGATACTTTTTTGAGCCAATGTTCATTATTATCTTCATCGTTTTATATTCCGTACTTGAAGTGGTCCCTCTCACGATCTGCTCCTACACTTGATCTCCACTACACGCTGAAGAGGTCATCACCGGAATCGAATACACATAAATATATATCTATCCATTTGGAGTGCTCTTATTCCACTATGATAAAAACAAAAAGAAAGATGAACAACGATTAATGAATTCTAAATATGTGAATGGATAATGCGATAAAACTGTAAAGACGAAGATTGACGTGATATATATTAGTAAAGTAGTGTTCGGATATGAAATGGTGAGTACAAATATGTTTGGCTGAATGTGATTTTTGTCCCACTTCCTAGCGGCCCTTCTCAAGAATTTTGACGAGCAACAAATTATGGAGATGCTATTGCACAATCGGCTGATGACGATGTGAAGATGGTGATTTCCCAAATGCACGATCTGTCTTTTGTGCTAGAGTCTAGCCTCTATCCCTTCAGGCCCAAATTCCTCCCAAAAGATTTAGATGCTGTAATTTCATTTCTTTCTTTTTTTGTTCATTTTTTTTATTGTTAAGTTGTTTTATTATTATTATTATTATTATTATTATTATTATTATTATTATTATTATTATTATTATTATTGTTACGTTCTATTATATGATATCAAAGTATAAGCATACATTTTTTGTTTAAAAAGAATGACTCGCTAGCCGTCTCACTCTAGAATTTGTGCTTTTGTGCTTTTCTGTTGATTTGTAAGTCATAGTTTTATGGTCCGTTGTAGATGCAGACTGCAGTTTATTTGTTTTATTTGTGGCAAGACGAGCTGTAGACATTAGTGGAGTACACAACTATAAGGCTATGTTCGCAAAAGTATTTATTCGATCCAAATTAATTCATACTCAAAATCTAACTCAACTTTAACTTAACCTCACTATCTTCAATATTATAAATATAATTAAATAATAACAACCAATTATTTTGACACATCACATGAATTTTAATTCACTATTCATCCACTCACATAATTTTAACTAATCATTACTTCATATTATTTCTCTCCTACTTTAACATCAAATCCATTTTAATTATTTTATTTTAAATATTATTTTAATATAAACTCAAAATTTCACTAACAATTAATTATACTTTTTCTAAATTAACCCTAGTTAATTAAACAAAAACTCATTTTGAGTTAATTCAATCAAATTATTTCTTTTACAACACACCCTAAAATACTCACAATCACAATGCCATTTTTTTCTGGTCTTTTGATATAAAATACTCATTATATTAAACATCGTGCATGCACAACATACTAACAATATTTAGACTGACATTTCATACTTTTGGCAATTTGCATGATACTCGATGTACGCAAGTTCTCAATTCCTAATCTTTTCATTTATTCATTATTATTATTATTATTATTATTATTATTATTATTAGAGTGGTGGAGGTGGTGGTTGTAGGAAAATAATAATGATATAAAAAATATACAAACTTTTTGTTTTTAGATAATAGAAAAAAGATAATAATAATAATTAATATTTATGTTTTAATTACGTTAGTGCTGTACAATAAAAATGAGAAAAAGTTAATATATTTGTTTTAAAAAATTCCATTCATAATTTTAATTAAATAATTTTTGACTAAAAAAAAAAAAGAAATAAAATCTTAGGTACAATTTTGACAATAAATGACCAATATGCACACTCCCAAGTCCTAACAAAATACGCATATTTAGCCAACTGGATCTAACATTTGAGCAAAGAAAAAATTTCGTGGTAAGTAATAAATCACAAAGTAACCAGACGTGAAGAAGTCAACTCTTGACCTCGGTGTATTTGTATGTACAAGTCAAAACTAACAGACAGAAACAAACGGGGGTTTGTTAATCAAATTTCCTCCACTTTTGGGGTGTTTTATGCGTATGCGGAAGTTCGATCAATACTAAAGGAAAGGGAAGACTTATCCATCATATAAAACTTGCCAATTCAATAAATACCACATATTCTGGTCTAATTCAACCTAATTGTTACAGAGTCGATCATAATAAGTTTTAAGTAAAAAATAATTATACCTTTATTGTGAAATAAAAAAGTACGACTATTTATTGGTTAGATTTGGCTAATGATCTATTAGTTCTCTAATTAGATAATCACAATGAAAGTTGCCCGACATTTGGGAAAAAAAATGTCATATGAAAATGTTCAATTACCATATCACTAAAATATAACTTTTATCAAGTAAAACTATTGTTAGACATGACTAATGATTAGACAATCATATTTGTTAGGCATGACTAACGGTTAGACAATTATATTTTTTTGACAGATAAATAACATTAATTTCATAGCGATTATGTATTTTTATCAAAATATTTGGCGAGTCGACCCACCTTACGGTTAGGCTGCCCAAAACAATAATTTATGAACTTTTATAATAATCAAGATATATAAAAAAAAAAAAGATAATTTCTGAACTTTTAAGATAGTTTTATGTACATTTACATAAATAATAGTTGCTCAAAGTAGACCACAATTACGATGAATACTAGAAGGTATAGAAAGGGTCTTCTTCTCTAGTAACCTTACTCCCCATTCTACTGCCGAGTCATGTGCAAGACTTGCCATTTTCTCTATTTTCCTTTTTTTCTATTTTGGTATTTTTGTCTTCTTCATATAATGGCCAAACCAGGTGGACTCTCCTTTGAGCCGCATCACACTTTCATATTCAACCTACATTTCAATATAAAATTGGAGCTCAAGTTTGAAAGAAGAATAAAAAAAAAAGAAAGAAAGAAAAATTCAATTCAGTTTCATCAAATGGAATCATCTAGCTCTAAATCCCCACGGTCACCTACCGCCATTCGTTTCCCCACGAACCTCAACTCGTGCACCACTAACGACGAACGAGCTGAAAATGGTTACGGGAAAAGGAAACTAGTCGTCACGAACGAGATGGATTTTTTCATGGACGAGAAAGAAAATCATGTCCGTGATGACAATGATGAGGGTATCGATCGAAGTTTACATTTGAGTGCACCATCATCTTCAGTCATGGATTTCAATCATGTCAATGTAAGTTCATTATTTCCAAATTTTTTTTCCTTGAATTTTTTTTTTTTTTGGAGTTACAATGTATATGTATATTCTTTCTTGATGAGCTGGTTTTGATTCTAATACAGACTGATTTGTTGCTTCTAACGTCCGAAAACACGAACGCTAGTGACCGATCCTTAGTAGAAGGTGGAACATCTTCAAACTCCGAGCAGGGGAGGAAATTTGAGGTGATCGATCGGGAGATATGGTTTCGTTGTGTTTTGTTTCGCAATTTTTAATTACGATTTTTATTTTCCAAAAAGAACTAATATTACTATAAAGATAATAGCGTACGTCTGTGTATATATATGATAGCACCAGATGATATAAAAATAATATATATGATAGCACCAAATGATATAAAAATAAGTTAATAACATCGTACACAATTCAAAATAGCATCATATTCAGTTTTCTCTATGTAACATTTTGTATACATTAAAAACATATGGTGATTATTACAGCTTAGGGTTATGAGAAGTGAGCTAGAAAGAATGAGCACGGAAAATCGTCGTCTCAAGGAGATGTTGAACCAAATGACGAACAATTACAACGGCCTTCATATGCATTTGATGACGGTCATGAAGCAACACGAGCAGCAACAACAACAACAACAACAAAAAGGGGTAATTAATCATCTTCACCATCATAGTGGAGGCCGAGGAGAGTGTAGAAGTTCGTGTTGTGGACAATTGACGGACCTTGGGCTTGCAATGGGGGCCGACACGGAGGATCACGCCTCCCTATCATCCTCCGAGTGCCGGGACCACGGGCTCACGGTCGATAAAGAGGGAGACAACAAGAGTCCGGAAAATAAAGTAATTACTTCTTCTAGGCACGGTTCAAGTTCTGATCCTAGTAAGAGTAGTGTCGATCAAGCCACCGAGGCCGCCATCAAGAAGGCTCGGGTATCGGTTAGGGCTCGGTCGGAGGCTCCTATGGTATGTATGTTTTCGACGACTATTTCATGATTACCATCGAATAACTAAGACAAAACTCATAATCTTCAAGAGAAAATCGATTATATGCCTTGGTGTTTCCTCATTATATTGACTATGAGTAGCGAAACAGATAACCGATGGATGCCAATGGCGCAAATACGGGCAGAAGATTGCGAAGGGAAACCCGTGCCCTCGCGCGTATTATCGATGCACCATGGCTGCCGGTTGTCCCGTTCGAAAACAAGTACGAATACTATCCCTATAACCAAATTTTGTTTTACACATGAGTTATTATTGAGTGTTGATCATTGCATAAATGCTAAATGAAAATTAGCCCAAATTAAGGATCAATTCACTATTAATATTTTTCAAAAACATATGTACTCCAAAGTAATGTCTAGCTCTCATCCTAACATCAAATCATGCTAAAGTGACATAAACGATGACATAAACTTTAACATAATAACATGTGTCAAGATGTTGTTACTTTACGCATTACATCACTTTTAATATCAGCAAACTACTAAACATATACATATCATTTTCTGTCATCCTTTATGTCAAAGTAGCATTATTTTATTCCCTATCACCATATATTTACATTTTGAGTTACTCGATTGCAGGTCCAAAGATGCGCCGATGACAAAACCATCCTCGTAACGACTTACGAAGGCAACCACAACCACCCACTACCTCCGGCAGCCATGGCCATGGCCTCGACCACATCATCGGCCGCTCGGATGCTACTTTCCGGCTCGATGCCGAGCGCCGATGGCCTAATAAACTCGAACATCCTTGCAAGGACTCTCCTCCCTTGCTCCTCTACCATGGCCTCGATTTCTGCCTCCGCCCCTTTCCCCACAGTTACCCTAGACCTAACCGAGTCCCCTAACCCTCTCCAATTTCCGAAAATGCCCTCGGCCGGAAATTTCCCTTTCACGTTCCCGAACAACATGATCTTGCCTCAAATGCTCGGCCAGGCATTGTACCACCAGTCGAGGTTTTCTGGCGACACGGCGGCGAATGCGCTGGCGGCAAACCCGAATTTCGCGGCGGCTTTGGCGGCGGCCATCGGCTCGTTGGTCGGAGGTGGCTCGGGCTCAGGTTCGAACAACAATGCGAATGAGGAGAGTAATAATAATGCGGGTAACAACAATGGAAGCGGTGCAAACCCTAGCAACAATAACAATATGTAGTGGCATGAGAAATTGATCAAGACAAACTATGTCTTCTTTTTGATTTGTAATGCAAAATGCATACACATGATTTTTTTTTTTTTCTTAATTTATGATTTTCTTTTCTTAGGTTCTTGATTTATCAACATCGAAAGACTATAAATCATTTAGTGATCCTTAGGTTTTCTTTCAACTTCTTGATTTTTATATTCCGACCCATTACGCTTGATTTATATGTTTTTAGAAGAGATCCTTAGGTTACGCTCTTGAAATCTACCATCATAAATAGTAATTAAATGCAACAACTACTAGGAACTTTTTGTATATTAATCTGACAAGATAGATGAAAAATATGTGTGCTTGGTAAAGATATAACTTCTTCATAAACCCTAATAAATAATCGTCCAAAAGGTCTATCATATATTAGAAGTTAGAAGTTGAAACGCAAAAACCCTCCATATTTTAGTTTGACTTAGAAGTCCAACTTGCGTCATTTAAATGCTCCTTCTAACTGTCCATCCGCTTAAACGCGTCACATTACATCCATGAAAATTAATTCAATTGTTTAAGCACAAATCAAATTTATCAATTCAAATCCAAAACAACCATTTATTGGCCACTTGTGCTTGAAAAAGTGCCTATAAAATTATTGGTTCCCAATTATGAGGATTCATCACAAGTAAAATATAGGAGTTAGAACTTCTAACTTAATAGAAGGTTTGGTGCGGCGGAGGAGGTGGTGACGGCGGCGATTTGAATGGTGGTCGGGACATGGAGGTGGTTTCAGTGGTGGTGTGGGTGGTGGGGGTGGCCATGGTGGAGGTTTTGGGATTGGTATTGGCATCGGAGTTGGGGTTGGAGTTGGTTGTGGGGTCGGAAAGGGTGTCAGAGTCGGAAGTGGCTCCGACGGTGGAGGAGGCGGCAGTGTCGGTGGTGGCCGCCATTGATTGAATAATATGGTCAATGTTGGTATAGGCTTAAGTTAGTATTAGTACCATGTTGGCTTTGTGTTAAATTTGTTAGAGTTTATGTATTTTATTTAGTGTGTACTCATCAACAGATTTTTTTATTTTATATTTTTTTAGAAAAAAATATAAGTTTTCACTCTAGCTAACAATTTTTTAACTTTTTTCATTTTAAAAAGTGTGAAGGGTTCTGCGAAAATGGACGTCATAATTAATTGTCGCATTTCGATTGCACCATTAATTGTCGCATATTCATCACATAATGTCTTCACACATTTTGAAGTGAAAAAATTAACTTATGAGTAAAAAATTTAGTAACTTTTATAGACAAATGAAAAGTACTATTTTCACTCACGGCCAACGGGCCAAGTGTGCATGTTCTAATGGAAAAATTACATTACTTTGACTTTTTACAATTGTATCGATTGCATGAATTTTTCTTTCTGAAATCTTAATAGAAGACTTACATTTTAAATTATTCTCAATTTAAAACCTATTTTTAGTTAAGTTCTCATTATAAGCCAACTAACTTTACCTTAAGAAAGGAAAAAAAAAAATGAAGAAAGGCCAAATAGCGGGCTTAGCTATTTTCGGTATTGGGCTAACTTGAAATAGGCCTATGGAAGCCCAAGACGAATATGTTAAAAAGGAGATTATTGGAGAAATCTCGATCCAAACATTGAAACCACTGACATTAGAAAACGTGTAGAAACGTTTTAAGGAAAAACATCGAGAGGTGTTCAAGGCAAATAAAGGGAAATCCATGAATCTGGAAAAGGAAAATAATTAATTTAAATTGAAAAAAGTGAAATCAGAGTCAAACATTCTCAAAATTTAAAGTACCCACATTATTAAATTCTGGTAGCCTTTTTCAAATGTTTGGCAAATTCAATTAGCTAGGAAAGGCAATTTCAAAACTCAATGATAACATGGAGTAATTCAACCTCACAACATATCATCATAATAAAAAATTGAAACCAGACATATTAAATTATTTTCACCAATTATATATCAAAATTTCGTGATTTTTTAACACTATACTAAGAGTATATGGTATATGTTATTCTTCTATAACATCAGCTGATCGCACATTATAATCCTTTCTTATTTCCATCCATTTGGTCAACTAATATAACCCCCCTTGAATTTTAATTTCTAATTCTTCCTCTTCAATATTCTTTATTTTTGCCCAAAGAAAAATTTAATATATAATTCTCATTAATTATTCCACAAACTGATCTTAAACTGCAAGCCACTCCTAATTGAGTAATGGCCCACACACCACCAAGTATTCCACATTGTGGACACCCTTTTTCTTTCTACTTTGAAGGGTCAAAACAAAAAAGCATATAAATTCCCTCATTTTGACAACAAAAAATCATCCAATCCACACTTCAC
>BKCP01008181.1:1684937-1710477 GCA_008636005.1 Striga asiatica | reverse complement strand
ATTTTTTACTTATTAAAAAAAAAAAAAAAAAAACAATAAACATTTGTCATGAATGCACATGTAATGCTGACTTCAAATTCATTTGTAACTTGCATTCTCCTTAGTGGTCAGACTTCAATAAAAGCATATTACAAAGAATAAAAATCTTGGACCGTGCATGATATAACTAATTGGTTATGTAAAATAGCCGGTCATTATTAAAAATTACTTGCGGCCGGCCATAAATAGTGTGGTTAAATTATTCATGGTCAAATCGGGCGTATATAGTCATTGGCTGTTAAAATCAACGTGGTAAATTATTCAAATGGTGATTTCTTTTTGTTGGGCTATGAACTGCATTCAGAGTTAATCAGAAGTGCACACGCATATTGTGACGGAACTAATTACATTTACTATCCTGGTGTTTTCTTTTAGAAGTGTAAACGAGTCGAGCCAAACTTGAATATGTTTCAAACCTAATTATTAAGCCGAGATGAGCTCGAATCGATAATTACACATGTTCAAGTGTTGTTTATTTGTCATTATTGACGAACTGAACCAAAGTGAAAATTTAGAAAACTATGTAAAAATCTCTATTATGAAGCCTTAATGAGTCAAATTTAACTCAACTCGTTAACTAAACAAGCTCGAGCCTTAATGAGTCCAACCGAACTAACGAGCGGTTAATTTTATTTAATAGCTCTAAGTTTCCCACAAACTTGCATCATACATTACACACACATAACATGAGTGTGTAAAATGTGTTGGAAAAATCCTCCAAAAGTATTAAAAATGAAATTTTCCGTTTTAATGGGAGATGCAACTACACCTTATAGGGGCTTATATCAAGTCTAGTGTAGTCTCAAAGCTTTTGTTTAATCTCAATTTCCAAAAATAGAAACACTCAGCCCTAGAAACCCTCGTCCCCAACCCTACTCACACTCCCCTTGAACACATACACAAAGTCCCCACTCTCCACACCATGCCACCTTAGGCTGCGCTCACCGTTCATTATCCTTTGCTTGTGAATGAATATGTACTCGTCCTCCGGCAACATCCCCTTCTCCACCATCGCCCGCCGCATCTCCTCCACACGGCACCACTCGTTCATCTCCACCGACATCCGAGCCGCCCCCATTAGGCTTGCCGCCGCCTGCACCACCACCGCGACCCTCCTTGCCGCCGCCGAAGCCGCCACACGAACTGACCTCGTGTGGGCCACGACCTCCGAGCCATCTCGTATTCCGTAGTCGCTCAAGCACCGGGAGGTTGAACCGTCGTCCTCCATCTCTGTTCCGTTGAAGAATAGTGCCATACGCTTGATTGGCGTGCCGTCGACTATGTGGATTTTCTCCTTGAGGGTGTGGAGAGTGTCGGTGGCTCGATCGACCTCGATCTCGACTTTTCTGCTTGGAAATGTAATCGTGATTCTGATTTTCGTCGAGATTGCTAGGGTTGGGGAATGGGGGTTATTGGTGGTGGTGGTGGTGAGGTGGACAACGGTGCCGTCGGAGATTGGAGGGTAATCGGATAAATCGAGGCCGTCGATGAGTTCCAAATCGAAGATTGTTAAGGTTTGGGAGTCTATGGGGATGCCGAGAAAGTCGTGGATTTTTCGCTTGATTTGGAGGATGGGTTCTCGAGGGTCAACGTCCATGGAGAAGCCGGAGCCTTTGGTCAATATCGTGATTTTCATGGCTACAAAAGTTTGAGTTTTTCTTGTTTTTTCAGGCTTGGAGAGTGACAATGGGATTTACTATTTAGAGTGGAGAATCATGAAGAAGAAATGAGAGAGATAAAACAGCTGTTATTGGTCATTCACGTTCATTTGAAGTAGAGGGGTTGAATGATGGAGTTCATGCAAGATTTGCATGCTTATACATGCAAAATGAGGATGATGAAGATGAACTCATCTAGCTGGACATTAATATATATTTTTTTTAATATATTTAATGTCCATAAAGATGTGCCTTCACATCATAACCAGCCATCATATTGATATAAGAAAACTCAACAGGTTTAAAACAAATCTCCTTTTTATAGCAACTTGATGTTAGTTTCACAAGTTTCAAGTATTACTGTGAAAAAACGACCTAAACACCATTCATAGTACAACCCAGTCAACTTCATTTTCACCTGTTGTATAATATATCTCTTTATCCGCCATTATCGCCTCGTTATATTCTTTGCGGTGGAAGATAGCACGACTATTTTCTGATGGAGAGATAAAGGCCGGATATGATGGCAGCTCCAGCAACTGTAGCTCCAATAGTACCGATTATCTTTCGCACAGTTATAGTGTTTTTACGTGTCGGTATCGAAAGAATTTCCTTCATCTGCACAGAGTACAAAATAGAAAGTGTACTTTTAACATCACAAATTAGAAAGTGCAAAACTAGTTTATTTNCCTTACATCAACAGGCTGTTTCCAGTTATTCTTGATTCCTGGTAGGTGCCCCTTTCCCACAACTGCCACCACTGAATTATGCTCGCTCGCGATTTTTAATAACTTGGCAGACATATATCTAAACAGAGAAAAATTAAACTTCAAACTTCGAAGAATTATTTTGTAGCTCAAGTTGAAGAAAGCTACAAGTCATAGGATCAAACATAAAAAAATGCAAGACAAAATGCACCATAATGATTGTGCACATGTACAAACCGATTTGTGAGAACAAAGGGAAAAAATGCTTACTGGTCACGCTCACGCACAAGAGTTTCCATGAGAGTTGGAAACTGCTTGCTCATCTCCTGAATTACGAGAGTCAACATGTCAACATCGTCCATTTCTTTCAGCTGCACAATAACATATGAGTAATGAGCTGGTTGATATTGTTTGGCTTGAAAGTATGCAGTTCTTAAAAATGAAAATGTTAAGTACTTTTTTTTTTTTCACTTTGAATATTTAGTTAATGCAGAGAAAATGTGTCGGTCTTAAAAGGTAAAAGACTTTACTGCTTTACTGAGAACTTCAGGATCCGGCAAGAAAACTGCTTGAAACATCAAGGAGTATAACAATTTTGTCTTGTGCCAAAGAGGCATTTTTGCCCAAGTTCTCCTTAAGGTGATCTACAAAAACCAAAATTAGAAAGGCAAACCACAAATTTGCAAGGTAATTTAATATGTAGGAAACGGTGATGTAAAAATGCCAAAAGACAGCTTAAATTTTTTTGGTCAGAAAGTCTATCTGCCAAAGCACGATGCACTTCAGTTGTTAATTCAGTCAATATAGCTAATGTAACACAAATAGACATCGTATAGCTAATAATTTGATATTAAAGATTGAATGACTGAAAATGCATAAAATGTAATAAAATATTTAAGAACATCGAGGAGGAAAAGGAAAATGAACGAGGGAGATCATCTGTATTTCGAAGAAAGGGAATCTGAACAAGCAATTGATTTGTCACAACGGCACTGTAATTCACAACAAATTCCTGTTATTTAACAGTCGTACAACTACAAACCCAAAAGTGAAATAGCTTACGTGGACAGGTCGATCGCCAAGTATAACCTTTCCACCATACTTCATCGCTTCTTCATATGCCACACGAAACTCGGCCCCTGGAAAAACTTCAAGTTTACTAGCAACCTGTTTTCCAAGAGAAAAATTACAAATGAGAAATTTTAGTATGTGAAACCGTCCAAAGGTATTTAAGAGGCCAAAAGATGCTTTGTCTATGACATTACAAGCACATCAAAAGATATTGACATGCCTTAGCGAGAAACCAGCTGTAAATTATCGCAAATGGATTTTGGTTTTTCTTCCACATCTCCACCATTTCTCCAACTGTCGGCACCTGCAAAAAGAAAATATTAATTCAGTATCTAGGTCAAACACATCGAAAATCAATTTTAGGTAAAATGTGCGATTGAATCTTCCAGAAAGCTCGTATACTGAGCTTAAGCTTTTTGGGCCCCAAAAAGGCTAATTAAAAGTTTAAAACATCTAATGACCAAACAACCTTATGAAAGAAATTGAAGGTCAAATCTCAAGTTTGGCCCCAAACCTCTAATTTGACTCAAAGCATCATGTATACTAATTTGAACCCAAATCAAAATTAACAAACGCATATCATGACTTCATGAACTCATGACTCATGCTCCTCAAATCACAGAGTTTTCTAACACTTAGTATTTATTCCTAGATATCAAAAAATTATAGCAAGTGAAAATATATGAAAGAAACAATTTATACCTTTAAATTTTGAGGTGTAAGCACAGCGACACGACCAGCGCATAACTCCAAAAATACAACCTGCAACAAATATTGGAAAATTTCTATAATTGAGAGTAAAAATTACATATAAATACTTGTACTATATTTTAACTTTATCTGGAAAAGAATTCCAACTTTCTTTTAAAAAAAAAAAGGCACCTCCGGCTTCAAGAAATCAATCACAGCTTCGACTTCCCTGCAAGATTCCTAGAAATGCAACAACCATAAAGAAGTCAACAATTTAGTGTTCCATGGCAGTGCTATACCTATTTCCACTTTGAAATAACAGCAAGTACAACTCACAATTTTCGGCTTAAAGCTAGGAGATTAAAAGAAAGAAACAAAATCTACTCAATCATATATCATGTATCACTTGTTATGGCAAAGTACAAAAACAGGACTGTAAATCACAAGACACAAATTACAAAAATAAATACAAAGGTTCCCAAGAAACCATATACATGAAACTAAGAGAAAAAACCATCAACAAAAATATCATTTTGATAGATTTAACAATATATTACAATGTTTTAGTTCATAAAAGAAAATACTTAGTTAAGAGGATAAAAGAGATTTTTTTTTTTTCTTCTCATATCAACTAGATTACAAACTATGGGAACAATTCATAGCCTTTACCCAACTGCTCCTAAAAGCTATCAAGAGCTGAAGGAGCCCCTAATTGATAGATACAAGCGCTCCTAATTTCTATCTACTCTGCATAATACATATTTGGTTTCAACTTGATGATAAATACAAACTATTCGATGATAAATCAAATACAAACTATTCGTGATATATCACTCCTTTCAGCAACCTCAACACTATGAAGATATACAACTTCAGCTATTCATCCACTTACATCAGCCAAAAATATCCTAAATCCCCCATTGCCCGAATGTCAGCAATCAAGCTTTCAATAGGAAGTTTCAAAAAAAAGCAGTGAACAATTAGAATAACAAAAATAGAATAACATCAAACCAATAACAAATTACCGCAGAAACGTGGGCGGTCCCGACCAAATAAACATCACAAACGCCGTTGGCAGCAGCCGATTCGCACGTGAGCATCACCGCACTCCTCGAGAGCTCCGCCGGAAGAACTTTCCTCTCATAAGAATTGGGGATTTCGTTATTCACAACCACATTCTTCGGCGAGGTCTCGTGGTCTTCGCCGGAGACTCGTTCCCCGTCCTCTATGTGCACAAAGTCGTCAATTCCGTTGGTTGCGGCAGAAGAGAGAGAATCCATCACACGGCGGCTAGAGGAGTGTACAAAGGCGAGTGGCCTGAGTGGTGAATTGAGCCGCCACGACGGTTTCAGATTGGCGGCGGTGGCGGTGGTGGTCGTGAATAGAGCGATGACGCGCTCGGTCGATGTGAAATTAATAGTTCGGTGCATATGTTGGTGAATTTTGGATTTTGGGATGAAATTTTGCTTACATTATAACATAAGTTCATACGATTTATCTTTTTTCCTTTTATTTATTAAGGAAATTGAAAATGTCGATTTTAGTCATAGTTTTTCAATCAGACTAGTTCGGCGAGTCGACCTGGCAACTGAGAGCATCTGCAATGCTTTAGGTTCAATCAAAAACTTTATATGTCACCTAGATAATAGATTCAATCTAAAAAAATATATTCTCCAATGCAAGTGCAAATAGACTGGTCCTGCTGATGTGGGAGCAAAAAAAAAGAGACACGGTCTACATTAAGTCTATTTTAGACTTAAATAAAGACCTAGTCTCCTGCATTTGAGTGAATTTTGCCAATTTTATATTATTTTATTCATGTCATCCAAGACTTTTACATGCCACATAAGCAAAACTAGATCCAAAGCATTGTTGATGCTCTGAATGACCCAAAGTCAATCGGTCCAGGTAGGTGTTCTGGACCGGGTGACAACAGATCCGATCAACTTAGACATAGCCACATCGGCCCGGCCCGCTGGTTCGGCCTGAACCGGTCTGAACTGATATGTGGACAACGTCACAACGGGCCTTAAACTGGTTTCACCGGGCCGAGTTCGGGACACATATTTTAGTTTTGAACCATTGGACCTATTTCGAACCGGAATTGTAACCGGCAGTTCGGTCCTTTTTAAAAATATATATATTATTTTTTTGTTTAATCGAACAAGACAATCCTGGAACTGCCATTTCAGGGCCCTCCAACCCTAGGCTCGAAATCAGAAAATGGCCATGTCTAGATCAACCTGGCTTTGACCCCGGTCAACTCGGGCATCAATCTGAACTGGTCAACCCGATTTGACCCGATCACTATATCTTAATTAAAATATTTTTTATTTAAAAATACTATGTATGTATATTTATATGGTAAATATAAATATTTATTATGAGAACCCATATTGTTAATACTCTGATGTACAATTTATATGCAAAACATTTATTTATGTTACTTTTATATATATTAATATTATAAGAATATATATAGGGTTTATTGTACCAAATTCCCCTGTATTATATGAAATCTGCACGTTTTTCCCTGATATTTAAAAAATTGCGTCAAATCCCCTTGTATTTAATATCTGCATGCATACTCGCCCTTTGATGTTAACGCCGTTACTTTAGTGCTGACGGCGTTACTTTTTTGTCGAATTTACCATTCCACCTTTACATTATCAATGAATTTACCATTATGCCATTATTGTCAAATATGTTGACTTAAAATTAAAGTACCAAGGGTGGGGATTAAACCCATGACCTTTGGGTTGTAAAAGTGAATTCCCCACCAACTGGACTACTAGTCATTTAGGTATAAATGTGATTTCATATATATATATATATATATACATATATATATATATAATGCTGGACGAAAATAATATAATAAATAAATATATTCTAAATTATAAATAATATAATGATTGCATAAATATTATTCTATATTATAAATAATAAAATGATTCATTAAATATATATCAAATTAAAAATAATAAATGAGTGAATAAATTGATTCTACATTATAAATAATATAATAATTTAGTATGTAGATTTTGTAATAATTGAATAAATAGATTCAAAATTATAAATAATATAAAAATTAAGTAAATATAATCTAAATTATAAGTAATATATAATTAAGTAAATAGATCATATAAGATAAATAATATAATGATAATTAAAAATTATAAATAATATAATAATTCAGTATATATATTTTATAATAATGGAGTAAATATATTCTATATTATAAAAAATATAATAATGGAATAAATTATATTTTATTCTAATTTAATTTTTATTTTATTTTATCTTAATTATATTTCCTTATAGTTACTTCTTTTTTTATTATTTTATTTTTTGTTTTGATTAAGTTTTTCTCTGTGTTGTTGTTCTAAATAAAAGTGGTGCTAGGTATGTTCCACAAAATGATGGTGGCGCAATGGTTGGAAGCTCTGCTATGCAGCTTTTGGCCCAAGTTCGAATCCTAGGAGCAACAAATCATTTTTTGTCAATAATGGCATGAAAAACAAGGGGCAAAATAGTAAATTTAAAATAAAAAATAAGAAAAAAGTGAATAATTATCGCATAAGACCAATGTGTACTGCACGCGCCGTCAAGTTAGACGGAGGGGGGGAATCGTGCAACAGTTAGTTAAATACAAGGGGGTCTGACGCAATTTTTAAAATAACAGGGGAAAACGTGCAGATTTCGTATAATACAGGGGGGTTATGTATATTTTACCCCCCAGTTTTTTGAACCGGTCCGGGACGACACCTCGTCCCNAGTTTGTGATTATTTTATTTTTTTATTTTTTTGTTTAAATAAAATTATTAGTTTATTATTATATTAATTAGTAATATATTTATTTATTTATTATTTTCAAATTTAACACATAGGTTTATTCTAATTTAATTTTTATTTTATTTTATATTAATTATATTTTCTTATAGTTACTTCTTTTTTTATTATTTTATTTTTTGTTTTGATTAAGTTTTTCTCTATGTTGTTGTTCTAAATAAAAGTGGTGCTAGGTATGTTCCACAAAGTGATGGTGGCGCAGTGGTTGGAAGCTTTGCTATGTAGCTTTTGGCCCAAGTTCGAATCTTGTTGCCCACATTTCATATCATTTAGGTTTTGCACATAATTCAGGGGTAAAACAGTAATTTCCACCACTTTGAGGTGAAAAAATGAAGAAAAAGCCGCACAGCACGCGCGTGCACGCCACTTCCGTCATCTTAGACGGTTTAGGGTGTTTCGCGCATGCAAAACCTTAATGAAGGGGGTCTGACGCAATTTTTAAAATACTAGGAGAAAACGTGCAGATTGCGTATAATACAGGGGGGTCATGTATATTTTACCCTATATATATATATATAGGGGCGGATCAAATGCGGCCAGCTTTTAAAATGCGCCCAGCTCTTAAAATGCGGACAGCTCTTAGCAACTTCAGACAACTAACCTAGCAACTACATAGAACTAACCTAACAACTACTAACTTAGCAACTACAGAGAACTAACTTAGCAACTACAGAGAACTACCCTAGCAACTACATAGAACTAACCTAGCAACTACAGAGAACTAACCTCCTATTGCGCCGGATACCCGTGGACACTGTGTTACATGCGAGGAGGATCTCCTTCTCCTCTCGGTGTGTGTGTGTTGTTCTGAGGCTGGACGCCATGAGACCGAGACCTTTACCCACCTTTTTTCTAGAGAGTGAGATTGTGAGGAGAGTGTGGGAGCATTTTGCCACTTGGACCCATATATCCCTACCCACTACAGACAGTTTCTTTGAGCTCCTCAGTTTTTTCTCACAGAGCACACACCTTAGACACGTGGGCTTCCTCATTCCTTGTCTGATCCTTTGGTTCACCTGGACAGAGAGGAATAGTGCGAAGCATAGGGATATTACTTTTTTGTTTTCTCACATTGTTTTGCAGGTAGAGAGACACATTTCACTCCTCATAGCATTGGACAGGCTCACGGTCCGAGACTGGACAGGTTGCACGCCGCCACACCGTTACATGGTGGCCCCCCCACCGCCTGTTCGGCCTCCTCGGGCCAGAGCTGTTGTTTGGCTTCGACCTGACTCTCTGTGGGTCAAGCTGAACATTGATGGCTCTTTTGATCGTCATACCGGAGTTGCCGGAGGAGGAGGCTTGATCCGGGACCACAGCGGCGCCCTCATCACCGCCTTCCACGCGCCCCTTCAGGCCTTCTCGAGCTACGATGCAGAGATTCAGGCATTACAGGCCTTCAGATTGTTGTCCACCTCTCTAGCCATATTTGGATCGAGCTAGACGCTGCGGCTGTCGCCACCCTCCTGACTTCGGGCCACCAGGGCCCGTGGCAGATTCAGCACCCGCTTATTCGTATTAGAGCTCTACTCCGGTCTGTCCATCACAGGATCACGCACATTTTCCGTGAGGGGAACAGACCTGCGGACTACCTTGCCAGCCTTGGCGCCACCATACTAGATCCACATACGTTTCAGACCGACACTGCTCCACTCCGCCTTCGCACGCTCGTACGGATGGACCAGCTTGGATATCCATCGTTCCACTTTCAGTAGATTAAGTTTATTGCTTTCAGTAGATTAGATTTTTATTTCCGGGCACCTGCTAGCCCGAAGACATACTTTGTATTGTTATTTCTCTGTTGTTTTGCTTTTGAGACTCTGTAGACTGTAGACTGTTGATTTGTTGGCCCTGTTTTGGGGTCTTGATCTATGCACAGGTTAGGGATCTAGCCCAATCCCCCGCCCCTCGGGGGCGTTTGTTTAAAAAATAAAAACCTAGCAACTGCAAAGAACTAACTTAGCAACTACAGAGAACTAACCTAGCAACTATAGAGAACTAACCTAGCAACTATAGAGAACTAACCTAGCAACTACAGACAACTAACCTAACAACTACAGAGAACTAGCTTAGCAACTACATAGAACTAACCTAGTTGGAAGGTTAGTTGTCAACGGTCAACGCCGAAAGTCAATGGATTTCGCAGGAAACCAACCCGGAAGTCAACGGTCAACGCCGGAGTCAATGGGTCAAAATAATATTTAAATAATTAAATAATAAAAAGAAAAGAGTAAATCTTGGCCACACATGATGTACCAAATCTTGTGGCTAAAAATGAATCTCACGTCCTCATTTTAAATAAGTGGATGCATTGGAACCAATCCCTATATATATATATATATAATGACTTTTAAAATTTTAAAATTAATATTACAGTTCAACAATTGACTCGAAAGTCTGTTCAGATCGATTTTCTGGCCGGATTTAAAAACTATAATTTTACTTTAGTAAATTAGTGTGATACGATGATTAGTTCGTGTATTAGCTAATAGCGGGTAGCTAATTCTGGTAGCATGTATGGATAGATGATAGTATTATATAATTTGATTACCAAATTAATCAATACTTATAGTAATCAATAATTTAATTACTCAATTGTATTTGCATTTTCTAGATGATCGAATGATAAATACTCCATTTATATTTTTAAAAAATATTATATTTATGAGTGCTTAATGGATTATTTCAATCCAAGATTTTATTTTATTGAACTTTTTCATATATATCAAATAAACTATTTATCAAACAAATTAATTAGCTAAGGATCAATATATATATGTGAGAATTAATATACCA
This sequence comes from Striga asiatica, assembly GCA_008636005.1. Taxonomy (NCBI): domain Eukaryota; kingdom Viridiplantae; phylum Streptophyta; class Magnoliopsida; order Lamiales; family Orobanchaceae; genus Striga; species Striga asiatica. The sequence goes on along the minus strand of BKCP01008181.1, from coordinate 1,699,664 downwards.
ACAACCAAACGAGTGCAGTTTGAAATATATAGTACAGTTTGGAATATATAGTTTTTATGGATAAAACATAGCAATTTTTATAAGATAAATAAATAATACATTGTATTAATAGTATAATTTAACTAGGCCTTTTTGTCCAGAAAATAGAGTGAGTTGATTTAGCACCCTTTCCTGAATGCGAAGTAACGCAACATAGACCTTTCCTGCATCTAGCAGGTAATAAATAAAGGCGGTGTTATTTAACTTATTTTATATTTTCTATCATTAAAAAAACTTTTACTTTCAATTTCAAATATATACATTTGACATGAATGTAGACATAAAATTTCTGTAACTATATATTACCGATAAAACACACATTTTCATTCTCCAAAGAATACAGATAAAACAAATATTCTCCTTTGTTTTTTTAAATAAAAAAGCCACACATTCTGGCAATGCCAATTGGATATATTTTGATGTGCTAACTACAGCTAAAAATAGTTGAAAAGAAGAAAATGATACAGCGGTTGTGACAGGAAAGGCAGTTAGCCGTTAGCTGAGTNAAAAAAAAAAAAAAAAAATCATGAGCAACGAGCAAAGCCATTGTAAACCATCCACAATACACTATCTCAATGTGGCTGAAGTTTTATGCTTGTATCAGAAGATATTTGCTTTAAGAAATCAGCAGCTGCAGTAGATGAAGAAATCCAAATATCAATTTTAATTGAGATCAAAGAAAAAAGATGCAATTTTTCGAGTAAAAATTTAGATATATTGCTTACCACTGTTACAATTAGGCGCATCCAAAGAATTGTTCCAAGGATGTTGCTGAGAAGACATTGGGGGAAGGCTTTTCGAGCTTGGCAGGTGAGACGTGAAGCTGATACTTGATGAATCTCTGAAGAATTAAAAACGAGAGGAAAAAAAGAGTCATAAGTCACACGAAGATTTTCTTCTCACAGCAGATGGACAAAGATTAATGAAGATATTGAAAGTGTACCGTAAAATAGTTCATTATTAGTACTGTACCGCAACTAAAAGTATTATCGGTTATTGTCAAGCTTCTCAAAACAGATTAAGTACAGAACGAATTATAAAATGCATCACAAAACCCTCATGGATTTCAATCTTCAATGCTCCAATAAAGCAAGTACAATATATTTAAAAAAAAAAAAATTATCAGAATTGTTAAGAAAGAGTAGAGGTGGTAACATACGGCTAACTGGGTAACAATTTCAGGATTGGAGTCTATGTGCCAATCGGGTTCTAGTTGTCTTACAAATGAAGTCCGCCCGTTTTCTGTGCTGCAGAAAAGAACCTGCGAGTTTTCAATTCAGTCAAAGCCATTTACATTGTCACGAGCTGCATTTAAGCAGATGTATAGCCATTCGGAGACAGATTTGGCAAAAACATATAAACAATAAATAAGACGGAGCATATAACACCAGTAGATCAACAGGGAAAGAAAAAATGATTAGTCTTCCAATAAGATCATAAATAATGATCTCAGACATTACCTTATCTTTGACTAGGCCACCAGACGTAAATACTCCAGCACCTTCTAATGCTGTAAGAACATTCTTCTGCACAAATTCATCCAGCATATAAGTGATCTTCAAGCAATTATACATGGATAAGGGAATAATAATACAATTATGAAAAGAGAGAGAGATGAATAGGTCAATAATCATATTAAGCCACAAAGGGATAGAAATAAAAGAATACAAGTAACATATTGACTATAAACTCTGAAGATCTCTACAGACCAAATATAAGGCTAGTAGTATATATAGAAACTCCACCATGACGAAAGAATAAATGAATAACAAATTACGATAAGAAGTATATGGGGCTTTACTTCGCTGTCATCATCCAGCACTCTTTCCATAAGATAAAGATCACAAAACTTAGTGATCTCAAGCAGAACCTCTAGAACAGATGATCTGACAGTTGCTTGCTTCTGCCAAAAATCAACACAAGAATGATCGTTTTTTCTGTAATGATTTATATATNAAAAAAAAAAAAAAAAAAAAAAAGTGACAATAGCCAACCTGCAGCTCCTCAGGACTGCTTTCCTCAAGAATAACACCAACCAACTGACATGTTACCTGCACCGGTCAAGTCATAGAAGAAGAAAGTAAATTTGGTTTTCATTAGAAACAATAACACATAATCCGAAACAGGATCATGTCAGAATCAAGCATTCATTGAAACAATATATGCACCATGCTGATATCGAAAAGGATATACTTATACAAAGATGGATTTACATTAGGTCCACGAGGGCCCGTGGGCCCCCTGATTACAATATATAATGGATAAAATTGAAAAAATATTTACAATAAATAATTAATTACAACTTAGTTACTATGCTATTTTAATTTAAATTAATAATATTATTTATTTATTGAAAAATATACTAACAATCCTGATATTTTACATTTCTAAATAAGTTTTTGAAAATATTTATAATGATTTATTCTTTCGGCCTCTTAATTGTAATTGATTTAGTGATTTATAAAATTTAGTATTTAATTGAATTGTTAGATTTTGAATGTTAATTATTACTTTTTTTTTATGTAATCACGTATTTTTAACTTGATTTTTTTTTTTAAAAAAAATGGCCATTTGATAAGCTCTCATCAACACAAATGTTGTGCAATATGCTGTAAAAGTTCAATTTAAATCAAATTTTCAACCAAAAAATTTATTCCATAAATTATAGATGTTGAACTTAAATTATAAATACATGATTTTTTTTTTTTGTTATTTTTTAAAATGTTTGAGGATGATACGGATTTTAAGTTTTTTAAAACTTGATGGTACACATATCGATATTTATATTCATAACAACAACAACAACATACCCAGTATATTCCCAACAGGTTGGGGTCTGGGGGGTAAGTTGTACGCAGACCTTACCCTTGTAATTATACAAGGAGGCTGTTTCCGTAGCGACCCAAGGTGCATTGCGCCGTTTGATATATTTTTTTTTTTTAGAAACTTCACTAATAGAAGAAGCACTAGAATTTAATTGAGCCATTTTGATCTAGTCCATTATTAGCACTATGCCAGGAGAATTGTCAACAATGACTCTTCCAGCTCCATTTGCAATGGACAAACACATTTATATCAAATGAGCGTTTCGACATAAACTACAAACTCGTTGTTTAACATTTAAAATGGGCTCCCATGAGTAAAATTCGTAGATCCGTCACTGTATTTATACAAAATAAAGGTAGAGAATATATTTCCAACTGTCAGTCAATGATGATTCTTAACTCTCATGCAGCCACTTGGAAAAAAATAAAGCCAAAGTACAGTGAACTGCAATAAAGATCACTTAGACATTGAAAGATTACCTTTCTTCCTTCACGCAACCTTTGCCGAACAATTTGCCCAAGAGTTGGCTGCAGAGCATAGACAGAAAATCAGACTGAGTGACTTCACTTCAACACAGTGCATACAAAAGAAATGAAGAACAGAAGCCTCTGCTTACCTTCACGGGCTGAAAGAACTCGTCAATCACATCCTGGGTTCTAGAATCTTCTGAAGGATTGTTAACCCTGGAGGATGAGGCATCTATGCTTTCTTGGGTACCAACAAAGGAACCACTAGATGTTGGGCCTTGCCTTTTAGGTTGCCTTGTTTGAGGTGCATTAGGTGTTCGCAATAGTCTCCAAGTAAAAAATATTGCAAATGCTAACCCTGCAACTGCCCCAACAGATCGCGAATCCTGAAATGTAGTCAAATGTTCAGATACATTATTTTGAAGGAGGTGGTATTTTATTCTTAGTTTAGAAAGGTGACAATCAAGAAATCACTAACACAGGCAAACAGTTGTATGCACAATAAGATTACTAATAGGGAGGCCTAACCAGACATATTAACTATTAAAAGAAAAAACAGCATACACAGAAGCATGGGATTTTATAACATAAATATGCAGTTTTGTTGAAAACGTACTGGTAGACCCACCAATGGTTAGGTTGCCTCTCACAAGAATTTGCGTTTTTTCGTTTCTCTTGAGTTTTAGCGTCAATAAATAGCATATGATGAAACCCATATTCACCAATTTTGCTCTCATCAAAGCAGACCCTCATAAAAGAAACCCAAAATACACATAGCTCGACTACTGAATTCAAACAACAAAACCAAAAATACAAATGCTCAGCAAAATCCTGAAGCTCAAATTTCCAGAACCACAACAGTATAAATCCATCGAACATCAAGGATACAAAACACCATAGTATACAGATTGCTTCAGGAAGGAAGGCATAGCCAAAGATTAAACAAGCAACCAAAGACAATATCATAAAAAAAAAAACACAAAAAAATAAAAGTAAAATACAGAGAATAAAGGCGAACCAGTTGATGAAAGAGATCGGAAAACTTGAGGGAGATAAAAGCTCCGACACGCTTGATCAGCTCCAGAAGATCTTCCTTGGAAGTATCGGCCATGGGAGCTTAAGAAATCTAGGTTTACGAGCACCGATTAAACGGCAGCCGATCGAAGCCCAGTTCGATTTGCACTGAAACTCAAGCTCCGGGCTCTTGCATTTTGGGTCGAAAATCGAAATCGATGAGCAAATAGGGGAGAGAAAGAATAAATATGAGAAATGTAATTAATGTAAAGATGAGGGCCTTCGAATGTTATTTGACTAGTTTCTTTGATTTATTTATTTATTTAAAAATAAAAAAAAAATAAGTGGAGAAAAATAAAAAAAATAAAAAAGAGTGGAAAAAAATCAAAAGCCGGATTCTCGGAATCTGTTTTTGCTTGAAAAACGGATTTTGAGAATTCGTTTTTAATTATTTATTATTTTTATTTTTATTTTTTGTTAGAAAATGGATTTTCCAAATTCGTTTATATTTTTTAATTTTTTTATTTTTTTATTTATTTTTTAATTAATAATATAAAAAAAATTAAAAACGGATTTAAAAAATCCGTTTTTTTTTTAATTAATATATAAAAAAAACCTAAAAACGGATTTTGAAAATCCGTTTTTTATTTTTATTTTAATTTTTTATTTTTTAAAAGATAACGGGCGATTACACTATAATTAACCGAGATTGTATTAATTCGACTTCAATTGGACTAATTCGAGTTCGATTACACTATAATTGACCGAGATTGTACTAATTCGACTTCAATTGGACTAGTTCGAATTCGATTACACTATAATTGACCGAGATTGTACTAGTTCGACTTCAATTGGACTAATTCAAGATCGATTACACTATAATTGACCGAGATTGTACTAATCAACCTCGAATTAGTCCAATTGAGGTCAAAATAGTACAATCTCGGTCAATTATAGTGTAATCGACCTCGAATTAGTCCAATTGAAGTCAAATTAGTACAATCTCGGTCAATTATAGTGTAATCGAACTCGAATTACTCCAATTGAAGTAAAATTAGTACAATCTCGGTCAATTATAGTGTACTCGCCCTCGAATTAGTCGAATTAGTACAATCTCGGTCAAATATAGTTTAATCGAACTCGAATTAGTCGAATTGAAGTCAAATTAGTCCAATTGAAGTCAAATTAATACAATCTCGGTCAATTATAGTGTAATCGACCTCGAATTAGTTCAATTGAAGTCAAAATAGTGCAATCTCGCTCAATTATAGTGTAATCGAACTCGAATTACTCCAATTGAAGTCCAATTAGTACAATCTAGTTCAATTATAGTGTAATCGACCTCGAATTAGTCGAATTGAAGTCGAATTAGTACAATCTCGGTCAATTATAGTGTAATCGAACTCGAATTACTCCAATTGAAGTCAAATTAGTACAATCCCGGTCAATTATAGTGTAATCGACCTCGAATTAGTCGAATTAGTACACTCTCGGTCAATTATAGTGTAATCGAATTCGAATTAGTCCAGTTGAAGTCGAATTAGTACAATCTTGGTCAATTATAGTGTAATCGAACTCGAATTAGTCCAATTAAAGTCGAATTAGTACAATCTCGGTCAAATTAGTACAATTTCGGTCAATTATAATGTAATCGACCTCGAATTAGTCCAATTGAAGTCAAATTAGTACAATCTCGGTCAATTATAGTGTAATCGAACTCGAATTACTCTAATTAAAGTCAAATTACTACAACCTCGGTCAAATTAGTACAATCTCGGTCAATTATGGCGTAATCGACCTCGAATTAGTCCAATTTAAGTCAAATTAGTACAATCTCGGTCAATTATAGTGTAATCGAACTCGAATTACTCCAATTGAAGTCAAATTAGTACAATCTCGGTCAATTATAGTGTAATCGACCTCGAATTAGTCCAATTGAAGTCAAATTAGTATAATCTCGATCAATTATAGTGTAATCGACCTCGAATTTGTCCAATTGAAGTCGAATTAGTACAAATCTCAGTCAATTATAGTGTAATCGACCTCGAATTAGTCCAATTGAAGTCGAATTAGTACAATCTCAGCCAATTATAGTGTAATTGAACTCGAATTATTCCAATTGAAGTCGAATTAGTGCAATCTCGGTCAATTATAGTGTAATCGACCTCGAATTAGTCCAATTGAAGTCGAATTAGTACAATTTCGGTCAGTTATAGTGTAATCGAACTCGAATTAGTCGAATTGAAGTCAAATTAGTCCAATTGAATTCAAATTAGTACAATCTCGGTAAAATTAGTACAATCTCGGTCAATTATAGTGTAATCAACCTCGAATTAGTCCAATTGAAGTCGAATTAGTACAATCTGGGTCAATCATAGTGTAATCGAATTCGAATTAGTCCAATTGAAGTCGAATTAGTACAATCTCGGTCAATTATAGTGTAATCGAACTCGAATTAGTCCAATTAAAGTCGAATTAGTACAATCTCGGTCAAATTAGTACAATTTCGGTCAATTATAGTGTAATCGACCTCGAATTAGTCCAATTGAAGTCAAATTAGTACAATCTCGGTCAATTATAGTGTAATCGAACTCGAATTACTCCAATTGAAGTCAAATTAGTACAATCTTGGTCAAATTAGTACAATCTCGGTTAATTTTAGTGTAATCGACCTCGAATTAGTCCAATTGAAGTCAAATTAGTACAATCTCGGTCAATTATAGTGTAATCGAACTCGAATTACTCCAATTGAAGTCAAATTAGTACAATCTCGATCAATTATAGTGTAATCGACCTCGAATTTGTCCAATTGAAGTCGAATTAGTACAAATCTCGGTCAATTATAGTGTAATCGACCTTGAATTAGTCCAATTGAAGTCGAATTAGTACAATCTCAGTCAATTATAGTGTAATCGAACTCGAATTATTCCAATTGAAGTCGAATTAGTACAATCTCGGTCAATTATAGTGTAATCGACCTCGAATTAGTCCAATTGAAGTCGAATTAGTACAATCTCGGTCAATTATAGTGTAATCGAATTCGAATTAGTCCAATTGAAGTCGAATTAGTACAATCTCGGTTAATTATAGTGTAATCGAACTCGAATTAGTCCAATTAAAGTCAAATTAGTACAATCTTGGTTAATTATTGTGTAATCGCCCGTTATCTTTTAAAAAATAAAAAAATAAAATAAAAATTAAAAACGGATTTTGCAAATCCGTTTTTAAGTTTTTTTTTTAAATTTTTTATATATTAATTAAAAAAAATAAAAAATAAATAAAAAATAAAAACGAATTTTTAAAATTCGTTTTTATGTTTTTTTTAATATTATTAATTAAAAAATAAATAAAAAATAAATATAAAAAATAAAAAATAAAAACGGATTATGAAAATCCGTTTTTTGAATAAAATATTTTTTTTTGAAAAACGGATTACGAGAATCCGGCCTTTTGATTTTTTTCCACTTTTTTTTTTTATTTTTTTATTTTTCTCCACTTATTTTTTTTTATTTTTAGTTAAATAAATTACTCGGTACTAAACACCGCCCCCTTTTTACTAGACACCGACCCCTTGGACAATTTTGCCCTTTTCATTTTTTCCAAACATTGCAGAGCAAAGTGTACGGTGAAATGTCGTTAAATTCCGAGGTACGAAAAATTTTTGTCCAACCGCCGGATCTGGACGGCTTTTAGCCTGTCCAACCGCCGGAACCGGACGGTTTTTAACCCGTCCGGCCGGCCGGTACGGACGAGGTAAAAGCCGGCCGGAAATTTCGGCCGGACGGACCGTCCCTGTCCGAACCGGCCGGCCGGATGGGTTAAAAACCGTCCGGCGGCGACGGCCGGTCGGAACCGGCCCGTCCGGTTCGGCCGGCCGGACACTTTTTTTTTATTTTTTTTTATTTTGTGTAAGATTTGTTTTCGGCAATTGTTGATGTAGTTTATTGTATATTCTCTTTTGTACTCTTAGTTTAGTTAGTTTCTTGTAGAGCAAGTATTTGTGTAATCTTGTAACCCTACTTGTTTTAATATATATGGAGCGCCGTACACGAGATCATCAGATTAGATGACTCGCTCAACATCCTTCTTCTCTCAACTTTGTCATGGTATCAGAGAAGGATAATTTTTTCTCTGTGGGATAATCTTTTCCATTTTTTTTCTTTTCCTTCCTCTTCTCTTCTCCGCGTTTCTTCTCTTTTTCTCTCCCATGGCCGCTACCGAGCGTGTTTCGAGAAAAACAATTTCTCCCTACGATATCACCTCCAACGATAATCATGGCCTCTTGATTACTCAAGTTCAATTAAAAGGAGATACTAATTACGAAGAATGGTCCCGTAGCATGTGCACCGCTCTTCGCGCGCGCAAGAAGTTCGGCTTTTTGGATTGATCGATCGCGCGGCCTGCTGCCGACAACGAGTTGTTTGAAGATTGGCAAGCCAACAACTCTCTGTTGCTCTCATGGCTTATGAACAGCATCGATACCACACTCCAATCTTCCGTGGTGGAATCGGAATTTGTCGAGGAACTTTGGTCATCCTTGAAAGAGAGATTTAAAATGAAGAATGGTCCCCGAATTCAACAACTCAAGTCCGATCTTGCGGCCTGTAAACAGAAGGGCATGAGTATTGAAGCCTACTACGGTAAAATTTCCAAACTTTGGGAAGAATTGGCAGATTATGATAAACCCCCCTTGTGTCAATGTGGTCTTTGTCAGTGCAATTTGCACGTTGATTGGAACAGAAAACAAGAAAGTGAGAAAGTTAATCAATTTCTCAAAGGTTTGGATCCCACACTCTATGGTCCCACTCGGTCGAATTTGTTGGCCCAAGATCCTCTCCCGACGTTGAATCGGGTTTACTCCACTTGCATCCAGGAGGAAAGAATACGCACCATCTCGATCGCCGACGACAACATTGAGACTGCTGCCGGTTTCGCCATTTGAACAAGCCCGGTTTTGTTCTCTCGCGGGCCTGACGGTGCTGTCGGCGGTGGGCGCACTGGTGGCGGACCTCTTCATACGCTGCCGGCGACTGGTTCTGTCCTGCCGGTGACGACCTCTTCACTTGATCACTCCGGCGGTTCTGCGGGTGGTGGCGGAGGCCGACAGAGGTTGTGCTCTCAATGTGGAAAAACCGGACATCTCGCGGCCAGTTGTTTTGAGGTTATCCGCTTCCCGGAGTGGTATCCCCGTGGTGGTGGTGGCCGTCTTAGTGGACGGCGCGGATGCGGTGGCCGTAGCGGCGGAGCTCCTGTGCAAGCTAATGTTGCCGCCGCAGCTGTCCAGGTTCGGGCCAATTCAAATGCGGGTCTGGCTTCTTCCGATCGTGTTCTCAGTGGATTGACGGATGAACAATGGACTCAACTTGTTCATTTAGTTAATTCTGCTAAACAGGAGAGTAAGTCGTCTGGTTAGCAGAGTTTATATGACTGGGTGTATGACTGTGGTGCTTCTCATCATATGACTGGTTTTATGGAATTTTTGTCTATGTTCGTGACATACTTGCTCGCCCCGTTCAGTTACCCAATGGGTTTTTGACGTCTGCCAGTAAATTGGGCACTGTTTATTTGGGATCGTCTATTATTTTACATGATGTCTTGTTTGTACCCAGTTTACAGTGCAGTTTAATATCCTTATACCAATTGCCGAATACGTCAGGTTGTACGGCACACTTTACTAACAAATTTTGTGTCATTCAGGATTGCACTTCGAGGATGGTGACTGGAGCGGGTGAGCAACTAGGGGGACTATACTTCTTTAGGGGGGCAGTTTCAGCTTCATCTGCTCGAGTGGTAAAGGTTTCTGCTGATTTGTGGCACCAGCAGTTTGGACATCCATCGAATCGTGTCTTGTCACATTTGCCTTTCGTTGATTCTCAATTTTCTGTTTTGAATAAATCGTGTGATGTTTTCTTTCGAGCAAAACAGACTAGAGACAGTTTTTCTCTTAGTAATACTGTGAGCAGTGGCATTTTTCATCTGGTACATTGTGATTTGTGGGGACCTTATCGGGTTCCGGCTTTTTGTGGATCTAGATATTTTTTTACCATCGTTGATGATTTTTCTCGTGGTGTTTGGATTTATTTACTTACTGATAAGACAGAGGTTTCTTCAATATTGATAAATGTTTTTGCTATGGTTAAACGGCAATTCGGCACATTGGTGCGTGTAGTTCGAAGTGACAATGGTACTGAATTTGTGTGCATGAGTGATTATTTTCGTCGTGAAGGTATTTTACATGAAACCTCTTGTGTGGGTACACCTCAGCAAAATGGGCGTGTTGAACGTAAGCACCAACATATTCTTAATATTGCTCGTGCTTTGCGCTTCCAAGCCCATCTACCTCTTCAATTCTGAGGTTATTATGTTCTTACTGGTGCTCATTTAATTAATCGCACCTCGTCACATGTTCTAGGCAACAAAACTCCGTATGAGATGCTTTATGGGAAATTTCCTGATTATTCTCAGTTGCGAGTTTTTGGGTGTTTATGCTATGCGTATAATCGTGATAGACATGGGGACAAATTTGCTAGTCGCAGTCGTCGGTGTGTATTTGTGGGATATTCCCTTGGAAAGAAAGGCTGGCGTGTTTATGATTTGGAACGTGCTTTGGTTTCACGAGATGTTGAGTTTGTTGAGGCGGAATTTCCTTATGGGACATCTTCTTCTGCTCTTTCGCCCACTTCGTCGCCTTCTATTGTGACTTGGCCTCTTACTTTGGACGAGGACGATGATCATCCAGTTGTTGTGCCTCCGGCTGTTGTGGTTGACCCGCCTGTTACGTCTGGTTCTTCCACCGACAGGGGGGGTTCTTCGGTTTCGGTCCCCGCTGAGTCTACCGAGCTATTAGGTTGTGGTCATTGCACCCGTCACCCCTCGACTCGCCTTCATGATTTTGTACGAATCAATCGCACGCGCAGCGGAATTTTAAAATTTTCTTACCAAAAACGAAGATTCGGCTATAGCTATTCGATACGATCCTAGATCGCGTGAATGATACACGAAAACTTACAGTTTAAGTTTTGTCTTCAACTATGGTATCCACGCAATCCAGATCCCGGTGCACGATCCAACGTAATGAATCCTTTCGGGTGAAGATGCTAGGAATCCTCAGTCAGAAAGCCAGAGAGTATTTTGTGATTTACGGCGTATCTCATTTTCTCATCTAATGATCTTCTATTCTCATCTAATGAAGAGATAACCACCTATTTATAATTAGGTTAAATCTAATTATATGGGCTTTAGGATAACCTAGCCCAATAGGTAATTGGACCCAGTCCAATTAATGATTTAATTAAGTGTAGGTCCAATTTAACTTAATTAAATATTTTCTATCAAATAGAAAATAATCTCAATATTACTCAAAAATAAATATTTCAATCTAATTGAATATTTAACACTCTCGATTCACTCTTAGCCAGAAAATAGATTGCATATTGTGTGACCCTATAGGCCTTCATATATTGACATAAATCTAATTTACGATCCTTACGAAACTCCTAGACTGCGTCGAAGGACGAACTCAAAATATGAAGTACGTTTACATAGACAAAGCAAACAAAGCTTTGGTGTAGAATTCAATAGTGATACGGTCCCTTTATTCACGAACCACTCGATTAAGCTTAGGATTTGAACGTATGTCTATCCAAACAGCTTAATCATTTTATCTCATCTCACTGGTTGATTTTATTAATTATATTTGAACACCATTTCAAATATAATCACATGCATTGGCCAATGACTTTATTAACCCAGTATGGAGAAAACGAGTGTTCTCTCGAAACTATATTCGAGGAATGAATCCTATTTTGGCTCAACTACCAATTCTATGCATATCGTGATCTACCCAACACAAGCCCGTGTCTACCCATAAGGGCGTAAGCGTTGGACTAGGTCTAAGTAAATCACTCTATACATGAATTGCGTATTGACCTCACCATTCCACACACCGATACTCCCATAGACACATAAACAAATGGTTTATCGGTAGAGTATTCCAATACTCTTCAAAGTATCCATGTGTCCATCACGAATAATAATTATTCATAGCAGTGAGACATACTATATTCTCCAAGAATGTGATGCAGACCACAGGTCAATCTATCGCTTATCATTAATATCCATTTATTAATGATCATCGATTGAGGCGATTTGAGAGTTATACTTTATCAATTAACATTTCACTCTGTTAATGACAGTATTAACTCAAGGGAGCAATTAATAAATTACAAACAATCAAACAATTATTTAATTAATTGCAATACCATAATTATAATCCAATATAATGTGATCACGTATATATGTCCTCAAAAAGATTGTCTCTAGGACACATATACTAACAGACCCGCTGATGTCTGGCGCGTGAGATCTGCGCAGTGGCAATGGGCACACACGCCAGCTGGAGACCACGTCCGAGAAGTTTGCGGCCAGCGCCCAGCAGACCTAGGTCTGACCTGTCCAGCAAGCAAGACAACCTTAGTTAATTTATTTTCCATAAGTTAGTAGTTTATTTTGCATAGGATTAGGCTATGTTTTTCTCTTTAAATACCTGATGTTACCAACATTTTTTTATCATCAATGAAGCAATAAAAATCGAACATTGTTCACCAAATCCTTGTGTTAAGATTCTTTGAGTTTTAGTGCAAAATCGTTGTACCGAAAAGGGTGTTTCATCGCATAATTCGTCATAAGCTCTAGCTTAGAAAGGACATCACGTCCGAGCTGTCCTCAAAATCGTGAGAAGATAAGGAGAAATCCAAACCGTCCATCGCCGAGAAGGAAACTATGCAAGCGATTTTCAAAGCAAATCAAGTTATCGAGACACACGATCTTCATCAGACGTGCGGCGATGGCGTGCACTCACGACCTGACGAGTCTGCTGGCTGGCAGGCGCGCGACCGCTGGGCGATGTGCGGCGACGAGCTTGCACGAGCGTGGGGCTTTGTGCGGGAATTGGTTGCGACAGGGCTCATGTCCATCGGGGCGATCCGTCAGAAATTTTCTAGAGATTTTCTAGCGACTTCAAGCAAATTTAGAGCGCATTTTCCGACAAATATAATTTATGAAGAGAAATAAACTGCACAAAATACTAAAACGATATAAAAAACACATAAAAGAGCACAAAATGACTAAATGGACCAAGTAAAATCTAAAATAATTTAAAACGAGCACAAATCTGAGTTGAGTTAAAAAGTATTAGAGTTCAGTTAAATTGAATTGTGATTGATTAATCTAGTTATTATTATTTATTAATATCCAATCAGATCGTAAAGTACTATTTATTCGTTTTACCGAATTACTTTGACTGAATCTACCGTATTACTTTGACTGAGTTTTCAAGTCCCTAGCAAACATGTGAATCCCTAATTTCTCTACCAAATCAGCATATTCACACACATAACATATTTAATTTAAAACTTCCACCTAATAAAGAACCAACCCATCATTCTTATATTTAAACAACATTTTGTTAGTACTCCATAACAACCCAATACCAACATTACTAGCAAAAAAACTCCAATCAATCGTCCTACCAAATCAACAAATCCAAACATCATGAGTTACTACTACTTGATCATATCATTCCTTACCATACTCTCTTCCCTTCTCTTCCAGTTCCAAGCCGAGTCCTACGTCACCTACAAATGCACCGGCTCGAACTACACCCAAAACAGCTCATTCGAGAAAGACCTCAACTGTCTCATGGACGATCTCAAAAAAATAAACGGGCCGGACAATGGGGGGTTCCGAAAAGCCTCTTCGGGCCAGGCCTACGGCCTGGCCCAATGCCGCGGTGACGTCGGGCCCGATGACTGCCACGCGTGCGTCAGCACCGCCACGTCAAACCTCATGAAAACCCAATGCCCCGGAAAACGCAGAGGGATCAGTTGGTACGACGACAAATGCTACGTGAAATACTCGGATAGCGAGTTTTTCAGACGAGTCGACACGGAAAACTCGCTCGCGCTCGTGAACGTGAAGAGTGCAAGCCACGCGGAGAAGTTTAATAAAACTGCCGTGGAATTGTTGGAGAAACTGGCCGAAAATGGAAAAACTGAGATGTTCGCGGAAAGTACGGTCGAGCTTCCGGAAAAGGAGAGTGGGAACAAGACGCTGTACGGGATGGCGCAGTGCACCATGGACCTCTCGTCGGAACAGTGCACGAGCTGCCTGAACGAGGCCGTGAGCGCGCTTTCGGCGTGCTGCACGAGAAAAGTTGGCGGGAGGGTTTATTACGGGAGTTGTGTCATGCGATACGAGATTTATCCTTTCCTCGGAAAGTGATATCGTGATATGGGAACTAAGGTTTGGTGGTGGTTTTTGTTGTTGTTTGCATGAGTTTATGTACTCTGTGTGTGTGTGTGTGCGTTTTCTTTTGGTTGTT
>BKCP01008181.1:1634459-1667300 GCA_008636005.1 Striga asiatica | reverse complement strand
TAATTTATTAATAAGTATATGTTGTCCCCATAATAAATTTATTATAGCTATCGAATGGCATTAGAATAACATTAGAAAATTTTGATTTTGATTGGTTAAGCAAATCATATAATGGTTGTCACTTATATGAGCTAAACCACGCACAATTTACACAGACCGTATATTCATATTAGTGTAATGTGGTTTATTGAGATGTGAGAACTGGCAAATTGATGTTACAGTTTAATAGTTATTCACACCGGGCAGGTTCGGAATCGGTCCGGCGGTTCAAGCCCGAACGGGCCCTACCGGGAAAATTAAAAAAAATCAAATTTTAAATCATAATTTCGGTGCCAAACCAGAGGTTCCGGTAATAAAGCTGAACCAGACAAGACCGAATGTCGGGTTGGTTCACTGTCCGGGCTGCTTCCAAAATTGTCGACCCCGTGCTGTTTTCGGCCATTTGTCGGGCCAATTCCGAACCGTGGCCATTGCTATTCTTAACATGTATACATACTTTTAAGTTGAAATATCATACTCCAGAAAACAACGTAAACAAACATTTATACACACTTTCAAACTTAAATGTTCTACTCCAAAAAAACAATATAAACAAAAACATGATCCCTAGATGTGTCCACAGGTCGGTTCCGATTCGCAACCACCGGTAAAATTTTTCTTTTTATGTGGACCGAAACGGACCCGATTATATATATTTGTCGGTTCATAGAACTGGCGGTTCACAGTTCATAATCGGCCTGCCAGTTCCGGACCGAAGCGGCTTGAATCGGCTGTTTCGATATTGTTTTATTATTATTAAAAAGGACTATTGGATCACGTCAAGACGATCCAACTGTCTAGATTTGAATTGTTCCGGTTTCGGATCCGACCTGGCTCAGCCAGGAAGCGGAAAAATCAATTTTTTTATTATAAATTTTTATTTTTTGGAAAAAAAATAATAAAATAGAAACAGGCTGCCAGGTCGGTTCAGGTTCGAACTTGAATTAAAACCGAGGTTCAAATATTTTATTTTGCTTGAACCTGAACCGACCTGGATAAATTCACAGTTCGGTTCAAGACTCGTGATAAACGAGTTTGACCGGGTCGATTCTACGGTTTCAATTCAATTTTAACCACATCTAATGATATCCAATAGTATAAGTATGCATTTTCGGTGAACATTCTCTAAGAATTTGGGTAAAAAAATTAAATAACCTTTTTTTATTCTAAGTTGGAATTATATGTGAAGACATTTTCTTTTGAGAAAACTATTTTCCCTTTGAACGTTGAACACTATGCCCCTCCTATCTCCCCCTAACTAAAAGACAAAGCACCCTCCTCACCTCTATAAATATTGCACTCATCAAGCCACCTTCAAATCAAAAGCATCAAACTAATATACACCAAAAACCAAATCCCAAATCCCCAATCTCCATAGTTACAACACTAAACATGGGTTCCTTGACCTTTCTCCCTTCAATCCTCCTACTCCTCCTCTCAATGCCTCTCCTCTTCCCGATCGCCACCTCCGACGACAGCCCCCTCCTCCAAAAAATATGCGCCAACAACTCCCGTACCTACTCTGACGGGAATGCCTATGCGAAAAACATCAAGTATCTCCTCGACCTCTTCTATAACCGCACGTCCTCCAACAACGGGTTCATGAAAGAATCATGGGGCCCGCAGGGCCCCGGAGACGTCACCTCCGCAGCGTACGGGCTCGCCCTTTGCCGCGGCGACGTCTCGTCTGACGACTGCGACGACTGCCTCTACGATGCCCGGTGCAAGATCACCCGGCGCTGCAACAGCACCGCAGCTATGGTGTGGTATGACAATTGCCAAGTCCGTTACTCAGACGAGAACTTCTTTGGGAAAGTCGACACGGACGACAATATTATTATGATCAACGTGGAAAACATGACCAACAACGATGCAGAGAAATACAGGGAGATGACTATAAAACTGCTGACAGACCTGTCGAACGACGCCAGTAGCAACAACAACAAAAAGATGTTTGCCGGAGGAGATCGTTTTTTTAACCAAAATGTGACGGTGCACGGCATGGCGTTCTGCACCCGAGATCTCTCGTCAGGCGATTGCAAAAAATGTCTTAAACAGGTAGTGAAGGAGCTGCCAATCTACAAACGGGAAGTGTACAGCGTGGGCGGGAGGGTGGTCGCCGCTAGTTGCACCGTGAGATACGAGCAATATGTTTTCCTCAACAGCAAGGCGAATGACTAAAATGAAGTTGTAACCAGTTTGAAAATTAATAATCTCTGGCTAGACACGCGCACACACACGCACACATTTCCTTTTATGATGAATAAACTAGGCAGGGTGTAATGTACTATTGAACATCTTATGACTTTTGAGAGCACTTTTGAATTGAAGCTTAATTATTACCCAAGCGCCAAGCACCCTACAATAGATTTTATCATGGCATGACATGCTTTATAGTAAGTCATAATTAATTATAAACACTTTTAATAAACTCATCATGGTGAGNAAAAAAAAAAAAAAAAAAATAGATTATTATCCAAATTTAGTTCTCAAATTTTGACAGTCCTAAGGTGGGACCAGAGCTATTAAATAGACGAGTCGCTTGTAAGCTCAGTTCGGCTCGGGTTATCTCGTCAAGACTCTTCAATGGTCGAGCTCAGTTTGGATTATTAATTAACGAGCGGAGTTCGCTCGAAAACAGGAATTTTTATGTAACTTCTTATAGCTCGACTCGTTAAGACTCAAGTTTACTAGAAGGCTCGAGCTTGAATTCAGCTCATTAATAATAATAGACGAGCCGAGTAGAGCCTCGATAAAAGGCTCAAGCTCAAACCCGACTTGCCTAGTAACGAGCTAGCCGAACGGAGCTAATCTTGCTCAAAATCATGAATTTTTATGTAATTTTCTATAGATCGGCTCTTTAAGGCTCAAGTTTATCTAAGTTCGAGATCGAAATCTAATCGTGTGTGTATGGTGGACTGACATAATTAAAGAAAGTGAATAGATAAGATGAACAATGGTCTGCACAGACAAACCATCTCCAACACTCCAACTCAATAAATAGCATTCATAAGGCATTTAAAAATCAGATACAAAATTACTCATCTATAAGATCATAAATCAAAAAAAAAAATATAATAAAATAAAATTAATATACAAGAAGGCAATGCAAATCAAAAATCCCATTTTTTTTTACTGCACAAAATACACTATTAGTTTTGCGAAAAGAAAAACAAAACCTTATGCAGAATTGAAAAGGAACAATGTAAGGGCACTTAAGAATTAGTTCCTGGTCCGGGCGACGCCGGAACCGGGTTCGGCGGACTGAGCGCCGGCGGCGGCGACACCGACACCACCACAGGCGGCGGGGGAGAATAATCCGGCACTGGAGGCGGTGGAGAGGACAATGTCGCCGGAGGCGGAGCGGGATTCGGAACATTCGAGCCCGGATTATCGCTGCTCGGAGGCGGCGGCGGCGAATCGGGGAGGCCCGTGCCTGGATTATCGCTCAGCGGCGGAGGAGGCGGCGGCGGCGGCGGAGCCACGGACGGATTGGGCGTGAAACTGGAGGACGGATTAGGGTTCGCCGGAGTGGGGAGAATCACGGGCTGCGGGCATGAATCGGGAGAGCATTTGTGCGACTCGTCATGAGCCCCGCGTCTCCGGAGCAAGCCGAGCCCCAGGACGATTCCGGTGACGGCGACGGCGACCACGATGAAGATGAAGATCTTGGTCGCCTTGCCGACATACATTTTCAGAAAATTTTCCCCTTTATTTGCGGGATTTAATTTAATTCTCAGCTTTTGGGGAAAAAAAGAAAAAAGGACAGTTGGTTATAGTTTGTATTGGGGGTATGAATCGTGTGATTATGAGTTTGGGGCTTCTTTTTGTATTTGTGCGCAGGGGAATAATCTGGGTTCTTTTGTATCAGTATATCTGTTTTCTGTACTTTTTGGGTAGATTTGTATTTTGCCCATTACCAATTTTTGCAATTTCGGATCAACAAAAGGTTAAGATGATGGGACAAAATCAGAGTTTTTTTCACGTAAGATCAATACACACTCATACGTACGTTTTATCATTTTATTGATCCAACGGTGAAAACGATCATGATCGAATTGAATTGAGTTTTTCACCGTTAGATCAATATACATCAATGTGGATTTGTGTATTTTTTTACCCGTTGACGATTCAATCAATTACTGGTAGGGTAAAATCTTTATGACTTTTTGCCATATGTATGTGTGAGTTTAGTTAAGGAGAGGACTTGTGTGGATGGCACTGTATCACGTGAAGCCCACATTCACATTGGAAGGGAATCTGAGGCCAAATTATTAGTTTAAGGTTTGCCCGTGAAGAATTTCAAAAGTTTTTTCATCTTCAAGCAGATTTTTTTTCACAAAAAGATTCATTTTTTCTATATTTATCTCACATTTTTCCATTCCAATATAAAAAATGTCCAAGGTTGAATTTTGCTCTGCTCAAGTTGACATAGCACATTGGTAGGAAGAAAATGTACACAATAAACTAAATTTGTGTTCAAAAAGTGAAATGACTTCTTTTTAGAAGATAAAAATTGTACACAATGCACTAAATTTGTGTTCAAAAAATAAAATGACTTCTTTTTTAGAAGATAAAGTAAATAACAGAACACAGTTATCCAAAAAAAAAAGAAAAACTCCACAGCCAAATTACGAGCCCATTGGCCAAATCAACGAACTAATCCGTCTTTCATAAATTTGTCGAATCATCAGTCAAGTTTACGTAGGGAAAAACCGAGCTCTGATTCCACTCAATATACACTTCTTTTCAATTTATCCAAGTGTAATGACTTGCCAAATCTGTCCTGTTCTTGTGCAACCTTGAAAAAACAATACATACGGGTTCACTTCAAATATCACAAAAATGTTACAGTTCACTCAAATCATCTTCTATACATATATAAAAGTGACGTTTTGCTAATAATAATTGCCAAAATTATTGAAGAATGTTATATCTTCGTAAGATCAGAACCAGACAGAATGGAAATAAATTTTATCAGATTAATTGGCTAGAGTGTCCCCTGCTTGTGCAGGTAAACCTCAGTAAATCAAGATTGCGGTTACATTTATCCGATTTAAGGGAGCGCAATTATAGAATATGTGTTAACCTGGACCAAGCACTAGAAAGCAACTGTAATATCCATTGTACAAAATTTTAGAATTAGGTAATTGTTCTTATAGCAGCTAAATCCACTGAATTGAACAAGGTCAAAAGTAAATTTACAAGACATACAAGCCAAAATCTCAGTGTTGCGCAACTAACTAAACGAACTTAAAGCGCATGCACAACGCAAAAACTGCAATTTGTCAATTACAAAAAGTTCACATTTTTACCAAGACCGAAAGGACATTAATGGCTCTCACTAGGGAAAAACATAAATAAGAACATGGATCATGCTACAATTTCAAGTCAATTTTCTGGAGAAAAAAAAAATATGAGTGTCTGTGTAATCTCTACATGCATAACCACATGTAGTCTGCCGAACGAACTCCCTTTTGAAAGGGTGCACTGCCCCAATAAAGCCTACGTAAGATATACTTGCGAAAAAAACTCCACTGCACATAATGAATCTCATATGAATTCCCATTTCCTCTATGCAGTCATGCAGCAACTCACCAGCAGAAAACCAAGAAAATGCATGAAAAAATACCGATGCAATTCATATAACTAATCCTGCAGAAATATAAGGAGGTTTACAAAATGAAACACCCACAAGATCAAATCCAAAAATCCACATGATACACATCTCAACTTCATCCCAAAGATTTTTCAAACATAAATACTTACTGCAAGAGACATGGCAGCTTAAAGCAAGTATCAGCAGCCAAAAGGGTAAAGGGAAAATAAGAAGAAAAGGAAAAAAGTTGGGATCTTTTTCAAGATTCATGAATTATCCTCAACTTTCATAACAATCACTGTCCTCCTCTCCCCAGCCAAACTCAAATTTCTCACATCAACAAACCTTGATTTCTTAAACAATCCCACAATCTCCTTCACTTCATTCCCCCCACACTCGTCTACAGTCAAAGCAAACCCCACCGCTCCTCACCGTCCTCTCCATCTGCCCCACGAATCGGCCTGGGAAAAGGGCCCGATCCAGGTACAGCCCGAGCCCGAGATCAAACACCCCATCAAAGAATGGCAGGTTGTGGGGATCCGCCCGGGTCACCAGAGGCGGCGAGCCCACCAGCTCCACTCCGGTGACTTCCTCCACCCCCAATTCCTGCAGGGCCCGCACGGCGTGGCCCGGCCCGGCGGAGACGACAAGGGCCCGGGAGTCGTTCGAGAAGTGGTTTCGGGCCTGGAGGGCCGTCAGGAGGGAGGAATAGGAGGCGACGGCGCTTTTCCAGGCGTTGGTGGACCAGAGACGGCGGTTGCGCTTGTCGACGGAGGTGTAGCGGCGGTGGGTGAGGTCGCAGGTGGATTTGGGGAAACGGGTGTGGGGTTTCGGGTTCGGGTCGGACGGGTCGACGCAGTTGTCGGGGGTTTGGAGGTAGAGGAGAAAGAGGGTCAGCGTGGCTATGGCTATGGAGGCGAAGGAGAGCCTATTGAGGAGAATCTGTACGTGCTTCTCCATTGATGGATCGTTTGGAGCTCCGGTGGAGGAACATTGGTTGATGAATTTGGGATCTCTACGACGTCGTTTGCGCTTCACGGGTTTTGTACAAATTCACGTGTTTANTCAATTTATATTTGTTATTTGTTATTATTATTATTTGATTTTATTTTCAAGAGTTTTTCTTTGCAAAAGTATAAATATCAAATTCAGGATAAAGTGTTGGCTACCGTGACGACAACAACGGCGGTTATAATTGCAGCAACGGTTGTGACGGTTGAATATAGTTATAAGGGTTTTGTGTATATTCCAGAGTTATCCATACCAATTTTACTTCTAAAATTGAATTTACAAGTAAATAATATTACATATATATTTAATGTTCAACTTGCCAAAAGAGTTTTCATATAGCTTTCTAAATTATTCAACTCTTATTTTATTCATTCGAAATTACGATGTGAAACATGTAGAAGACGAGTTTTGAGTTAACGAAAATCATTCAAAAGGCGTTCGTAGGCAGAAATTGAAACGAACGTAATTTTTAAGTTTGGGCTCGCAATCGCTGTTATAATATGTTTTTGGAAGCGAAATGACGATTCTAATTGAATTCATTTTTCAGCTCATTTTAGACTTTTAATAATTTTAGTTTTTTCTGTTTTGTTTCTTCATTTGTTTTTTTTTTTGTTTATGATTTAAGAACTTTATATATATCTCTAATACTTTGTCTTAAGGAAAATCAAAATTTTATATTTTGTTTTGTGATATCGTTATTCATTTATTAGAAGTACGTTTACCTTCTACCCTATATTAAATTGTGTGCAATTTTATTATTTATGTTCTGTGTGAATGCATGACTTTGTGGGCAAGAACTTTTTGGTAAAAAGCCCTTGACAGCATCTTCTCCTTCACTTTTCAGATTGTGTATTGAATTTCCAGATTCTCACATTAGCTTCACACCCAGATTTTCCATTGACTATGACTCAAATTAGCATTTATACTTTGTGGCTTGGGTCAACATTAATTGAATTGACTCTTTTATATGTGACCAAAGAGAGAAAAAAAAAGGTCACAAATACAATCCATTTTCTTCAATTTTCACTCATTTTTTCTTTGGTTTTTTCTTTCTTTCTTTTTTCCTTTTTCTTCATGTGGTTCGCATTCGATGGGGCGCAAGAAGCTTGCGATGAGGCGCATTGAAAATGCCGCCGCTCGTCAAGTGACTTACGCGAAGCGTAAGGATGGAATCGTGAAGAAGGCGAAGGAGCTATCAGTATTGTGCGATACAGATGTTGCCCTAATCATGTTTTCGCCAACAGGACGACTCACAACTTTTGCTAGTGACGGAAGGTTTTTTTTTTTTTGAATAAACGGGTGTGGAATAAGTATATACGTATATATATTGGTGGATAGAGAAAATAAAGATTAGCTCGATCGAGAATATCTTTTGGTTTTTAGTTATAGATTCACAAATCGAGAGAAACTGTTTTTCTAATGTTTTAAAGATCGTGTCAAATATTCATTTTCAACGACTTAATCCAAACAATATATAATCTCAATGTTGTTTGTTATCGATGATTTTGAATCATTTTACTCTGAAATCCATCAATCGACAATATCTTTTGGTTTTTAGTTATAGATTCACACATCGAGAGAAATTGTTTTTTAATGATTTGAAGATCGTGTCAAATATTCATTGTCAACGACTCAATTCGAACAATATATAATCTCATGACTGTTGTTTAGTATCGATGATTTTGAATTATTTTACTTCGAAATCCATCGATTGACAATATCTTTTGGTTTTTAGTTATAGATTCACACATCGAGAGAAAGTGTTTTTTAATGTTTTGAAGATCGTGTCAAATATTCATTGTCAACGACTCAATTCGAACAATATATAATCTCATGACTGTTGTTTAGTATCGATGATTTTGAATTATTTTACTTCGAAATCCATCGATTGACAATATCTTTTGGTTTTTAGTTATAGATTCACAAATCGAAAGTAATTGTTTTTCAACGTTTTGAAGATCGTGTCAAATATTCATTGTCAACGACTTAATTCGAACAATATATAATCTCATGAGTTTTATTTGGTATCGATGATTTTGAATCATTTTACTTCAAAACCCATCGATCGATAATACCTTGTGGTTTTTAGTTATAGATTCACAAATCGAAAGAAATTTTAATGTTTTAAATATCGTGTCAAATATTCATTGTCAACGACTTAACTCGAACAATGTATAATCTAAGTTTTGTTTGGTATTGATGATTTTGAATCATTTTACTTCGAAATCCATCGGTCCACAATATCTTTTGGTTTTTAGATATAGATTCACAAATCGAGAGAATTTTTTTTCAAAATATTCATTGTAACGACTTAATCGGAACAATATAATCTCAATGTTGTTTGGTATCGATGATTTTGAATTGTTTTACTTCGAAATCAAATGGGGCTCGAGGGTTATATGTTTGTGATTAATCATTTAATTTTGTTATGTTCATTTCATTTAGTTAGTTGTTATTGTATTAACTTACTCACATTCTTCTTGTTTTTCATAATATTTCTACAGCAGGGTTGAGGATATCTTCCTACGTTTTGTTGACAGGCCTGATGAACTAAGAGGAGGGTATGTGTGCATTAATTTTTTATTTTTTTTCACCTTATTGTAATCATATTTAGAATTAAGTATATCTAATTTTCATTCAATTAACAACATTTTTTATTATTTTCATGTGCAGGCCCATTAACAATGNTTTTTTTTTAATTATCATGACTATTGTTACTATTATTGTCACATCTTCTGGAAAATTGATTCAAAGTTCAAACATTAACAATTTGATAGTAAAAGATAAAAAAAAAATAAGGATAAAAATGGTGAGAATCTATAGAGTTGTTAAACGAAACAATTTGGCGACTCGGGTTGTTAAAGCTCGTTAGGCTGCTAATTACTTAGGACTTTTTTTTATGTAATTTCTTATATTTTTAGTATTATTAAGTTCGAGTTCGACGAGTTAACGAGCCGATTATAAACTCATTTATTGGCTAGTAAGCTTAACGAGTCAAGCTCGACTCGACTTGATAAGGAATCAAACTTGAACCCATCAAGATTCAAACTTGCTCGGCTCGGCTTGACTCGTTTTAGAACTCTAGAATCTAACTAATTATGTATAAATATGTAGTTATTGTCTCAAAGGCTCAAGCAATTGAAGTATGAAGGGGAGATGCTGGAAAAGATAGCCATGTAATATACACACAACCACCATTTTATTGCTTAACTATTTTCTTTTTTTTTTTTTCCTATTATATAGTTGCTTTAATTAGTTTAATTTAATTGGTATGTACATTTTTCTCATATATTTTTAATTTCATTGTGTCACATATGAACAATTGCTGATTTTGCTGGCCAAAGTTCAGAATTGAGGTAAAATACTAGACTTGGATTTAATTAATTTTTCTTCTGCAGATCAATTAATTATATGCACTAATTAATTTTTAGGTCTAAACTGGAAATTTTGAAGTTAGTTTGAATTTTACTTGAGTTTAATAATTTGCCTTACATTAATAAGCGAGAACATTAATTGCTGTTGTTTATGTGGAAGATTCTTCTATATTTGGTTGGAATTTGGAAATATGTAATAGAGGACCAATTTAAATTAAAATTTTAATTTTATAATTGAGTGATTACATGAACTACTGAATCAATTTAAAAACTATATTTTAATTAATACTACTAGTAATAGTATTTGTAGTATTATTATTATTATAATAATAATGAACAAATAAATTAACTATTACTCCCTTAATTACGCATACATATGTGGTGTAGGTGGTGAAATTCACCATAATGTCAATTACCAAGAAATCTGATATAGAGATCATAATTTACGATTAATATGTCTAAACTCAAGAATGATATATATAATAACAATACTCCCTCCATTTTGAAATATAAGGCGTATAAAGATTTTTCAATTTTTTTGAAATATAAGACGCGCTCAAAAATCAAGACAAATTTTTGCATTTTTTTCTAAATATACCCTCATTGTGTTGAAATTAAGGAAGTGTGGAGTGGTTGCGATTAGAGTAAGTAAGGTTAATTTAGTCAATTTATTCATTAATTAATGTCTCCTTAATATTTGTGCAATAACCTTAAACTAGTACAGAGCCCGTGCGATGCACGAGGTGCACAATTTTAAGGCTATTTACCCATGCTTATAATTATATACATGAATAAAGAAAAATGTAGGGGATATGTATAGTACGTGCGAAACAAGGGATATATTTAGTTGGAGAATATTATATTATAAGATGCAACATCCAATAAAAGTCTATAATACGCAAGAAATTGTACAATGTTCAATAAAAGTTTTATAATATTCAAGTGGAGTCTTAAAGTCTCTTGTACATTAAGACTACTGACAAAATAATATTTAATCAATGAATTTCCTTTCCTTGTAGCTAAATTGTGAATGTGATTTGAGGAGTACAACAAATCGATGTATAGCTGACTTGCTTTTTTCATTAATTGTAGTTTTTTTTTTTTTATAATGAATTTAAAGATATTCTAAAATATAGCAAAAATTAATTCTTTTATTACAATTAGGAATTTTACTAAATATAAACTCTCAATCTATGGTGTTAATCAACGTTTAAGTCTAAAAAATTAGGATTTTTTACCTCTTTTAATTAACGTTTAAGTCTAAAAAACAATAGAGTTATTATAAGTTTTTTTCTACATCTTTTAAAACATTAAATATGAGCATGTTAGGGCTAGCTTGTAAAATAATTAATATATTATCTCACTCAAACATTTATACTAATAAAAATTTAATTTTAGTATATAAATTTATCCCTTGATATAAGAGAAAGTAACAGTTTTACTTATTATTGTTCACCATATAATATTTAATTATTATTTTACTATATAATAAAAAAGAAATATTGTTAAATAGTTTAGTAGAATTGTTATAAAATTATATGAATATGTTTTTTCACAATATGGATTTAATATTTTTTTATGATTTGATAATATAAACAAATTTATACTTAACTTTGACAAATAAAATAAATAAATACTTTAGTAAGTATTTAATGTATATACTAAATAGGAATATATTTGGTATAATCAAATACCAAATATAATCAAATAAGTCAAAGCGTACATTTTTATTTGGTATTTGATTTTTTTATTATTAAAATTTTTTTATTATACTTACCTTTTCCAGATAAAACAAATAAATAAATTAATTAAATAAATAAAATATTATAATACCAAAATAGTAATGACATTTAATGCAGTTGACTTTTCTGGATAGTAAATGTAATAAATAGAATATCCTTTTATATAATATAATACGGAAATAGTAATGCAATAAATATTGTTGACTTTTCTGGCTACTTAATTTGGTAAATAGTACCCCCTTTAATATAAGTATAGATGTCTTATATTAAAAAATTAAGGGAGTAATAGTTAATTACCTCGTTGTGCTTATTAATAATAAATCAAATACATAAATCACAATTTTAATTGATGGCTTTAAAGTTTAAAACCGTATTTAATACGTGGAAGTCAGGAATTATTTCTAGCTTAATCTATATAGTATATAATAAGAATTAACATTTTTAAAAATAGTGAATATTTATTTCAGTAAATTTTTGGTATGTTTTTTTAATATTTTTAATAAAAAATTAAGTAGCATTTAATGGTAGCATAAATCATGGGATTTGTTATATAGATGCATATTTAAATTTCAAACTTCAAACAAACATGCCTAAATGTATTTTGAATTTTTTAGGAGAAAAATTTAACAAACACATTAAAGATTTCATACAATACATATATTTATATATATTATCTTAATATATAGGTTAATTAGTTTCATATCTAAACAATATATATTTAAACAATATATAAACAAATATAATAATTTGTCGTACAATACAGACAAACATATAAACAATATATTTATATACAAATATAATAAACAGATATAATAAACAATACAAACAAGTATACAAACAATATATAAACAAATATATAATAACTTGTCACGTGTATATTTCGTACAATACATATATTTATATATATTATCTTAACATATAAGTTAATTAGTTTCATATCTAAACAATATATATTTTAGGAACTTAAAGATTCATAACATTACTGACGTCGTCATGTATATTTACAATATATTGTCACGTACATTTTACTACAATTGGTAACTATTTTAAAATTATTTGAATAATTGGAGGTTGATTTGTAATTTGAATTTAAAATTCATTCAAACATTTAAAGGAAACTACATAAGCAGATTTTTTTGATACATTTCATTTTATCTAAACTTACATATAATCACAATTCTACCAGACATTAAATTTGCTTATATCTTTTTAAATTAATTACATCAATAAATAATATTAATATACATTACATATTTATCATTATATTACAAATATATTACTTCTACAAGTGTTATAAATAATAATGACATTATATGATAATAGATTTTTTGATAGATTAATAATTGAGTATTATGATGAACCAAAATATGGAAAATTATTATTATTTTGTATTAAAAAATAAATATATATTTTAAAATATTATTAACATATGTATGAAAAAACATTTAATATGTGCTATTATTCAATAAAATTCAGGATCTTGAAGAAAAATTGGATAAACTCAATAGGAGACAGCGCGAGTCACAGGAGAAAATGAGGTAAAAAAAAAACAATATAATTCTGAAATTAATTGGATATTCTTCCATTTTTATGTTCTATGAAAAGTTTAATTTTGGAGAATACAAGAATAAATTGAGTGTATATATAAGTATTAATAAGTCTAATTTTATTCATTTGATAGGTATTACGAACCTAATCTAGAGAAGATTAATTCAGCTCTGGAAGCTGGAGTTTACCAGCAATTCCTTACAAGCTCCATTCAACGTATACAATTGTCAAAGGTATTATTATTATTATTATTATTATTATTATTATTATTATTATTATTATTATTATTATTACTAGTACGGTACCCGTGCGATGCACGTGAGCATTTAGTATTCATTTATTTTTTAAAAGCTATTTTTGTATTTAAATTGTCTTAGGCCATTAAAAATTTCATGAAAATGAAATTTATATGTTATTAAACACTTCCTTATGTACAACATAATTGATTTGATTCTTTGGCACGTAAAGAACTGCATAGGTGTTCGAATTTAGTCAAAATTGCATATTATTAGTTATTAGTTAACAAATTTTAAAAAAGAAATTAAGGATCTTATTTATTAAACAAAATTTAAGTAGAAAAAAAATAGAATTTTTTAGGGATTTTCACCCATTATTTATTTTAAAATATAATTCTAAATTTCAATTAAGAAAAAATGAAAAGAATCATTAGTTATCCTAGAAATGAAACCGATTTTCTTACCAATAAACTGATTTTTTTATCAAACAGATTGATCCGAATTTTTTTTAAACAAAATAAAAAAATCATCAATTTTTCTTAAAAATGCAACCAAATTTTCCTAACATTGCACTGATTTTTATACCAAACAAATTGAATTGAAAATAATTCTAATAAAAAAATTGAAATAAATTCTTAATATTTATGCAACTGTCTCTTTCCTAAAGAAAATGATATGAACTTAACCAAAAAAAATGATATGAACTTACCAAAATCTCGGTAAAACATGGATAAGATAAAACATAATACTTCAAAAAAATCGATGCATTAAAATTTTGAAAAGTTACACACAATTTTTCCTAAATAATTGGATAAGGTGACTTTAAATATCAATGATGAACCGCTTTTGTTACCAAAAAATGTGGACACAATTTTGAATGTACATCCCATCCAAATATCAGTTTTATCTTAAAATAAAAATTGCACGTGACTTTATCCAATTTACACAATTTTTTGAAAGAAAAAATTATTCAATAAGATTGGAAGAATTGGTTAAGAATTATACAACTATTTTTCTTCCTAAATTTGTATCCAGTTTGCACGGTTTTTGAATTAATTTGCATTTAGAATTGTTTTCACAAACAATTGACATATTTTTTGCATAAGAATCTCCAAATTTGTTACCAAAAAAATATGATTTAAATTTTGGTAAAAAAATAAAATATGATACTAAAAAATGGGATTCAAATTTTGCCATAAAAAATATCCAAATTTATTACCAAAAAAATAGGATTTAGATTTTGTTACTAAAGATTCACATGTGTTTTTTTTTGAACTTTCCATTAATAGTAAGTCAAACATTGTATTTATTTGGTCAAACTTTCTACTAATGTATTTTTCCAACAACCTCTTTATATATATATAGATATAGATATAGATATAGATTATTATTGCTGTTTTTGTTGTTATTGTTGTTGTTGTTGTCAAGGGACGGATCCACATGTATGTTGGGGGAGGCCATTGTCCCTCCCCCCCCACCCCACACACACACACACACATTTTATTTCCCTACTATGTATATGTAAAATTATAATTTTATATTGCTTCTCAATTTAAATAAATAAATTAGCGCTTTGATAATCAACAATCTTACCTTAAAATAGAGCATTTATAGAAGAGTATTACTAGAAGAATATGCACAACAATTCTAACTTGTTTGTACTAGTCCATATACTAATAATTACAAATAATAATTAGATCTTGTAAGTCTTCTATAAATATGCTTGTATATAAATTAATACGAGGAGTAAATTTAATATACGGAGCATTCATGATATGCAATTTAATGTGGTGGAAATATATGATATATGCTTATAGAAAAATCGAACATGATATTTTTTTTTTTTATTTTATGTACGTTTATATTGTACGGGTTCGAGTCAACAATTTTCCATATTTTGAGAAACTTAAACAACTCTAATTGCTAGCAACGTTTGGAAGTACATATTTTTTCTACTATATTCAATTTGTGATTTTTTTTTTAAATTATATATTGTTTACCACCTCCTCCACTAAATTTTTTTAGATCCGCCCCTGGTTATTGTTGTTGTGCCATTTTAAGAGTTCGTAAAAATTCCATACATATGCCTCTTGTGGGATAATTTTTTTAAAGATACATTAACACAAATTTTTGTTTGAGGTAGTCGTTAAGAGAGGTAATTTGTCATATATTTCTAATAAAAATAAATTTATATTATGAAATATAGTAATTTTATTTATGTATTTTTTTATAGTATGACATTTCTGTTTAAAAGTATAAATATCTATACTACTCTAAAAGGACGAGTGTTTTTGTAAAAATATGAACTACCTAAAATAACCTTACTTTGACATATTTTTAATGGCAAATTAGTAATACACTAATACATATTTTATTTGTATTTTTATTAAAAAGATGAATTACCTAAAAACCCTTACTTTAACATGTTTTTAATGGCAATTAAGTAATACACTAATACCCATCATATCTTATATTTTTAATTAATAACTAATGCTTAATTTATTAAATACAAATACAAGAATAATACATTTCACATCTCCTAAAAATCAAAAAAATATTCACGCACCATTCTTTATCACGAAATGGCTTTCTTCCACATATCTCCCAAAAATCAACCCAACATCAACCTAAACAACAAAGTTTTGAAAAGATATAGAATTGTTGTTTTAAAAAAATCCTTGTTTTTAATATAATTTTATATATTATCTTACAAACTAGCGAAGTTGAACAATTTCATTTAGCTACTTCAATATTTAAGAAAGTAAACTCTTATATTTAGAACTAGAATAGAAATTGCACTTTAGTCTAGAATATTTGGTTTGTGTAATTGTATTTAATTAATTAAATATTAAATAAGTATTAGTATATTACTAATTTGACATTAAAAATATGTCAAATAAAAAGTTAATATATTTTTTTCATAATAAATTAGAAAAAAAAAAGTAAATTGTGTAATAGTATGAGAAATAAATTGTTGAATAGTTATTTTGCAACCTAAACTCTAAAATACTCAATTTTTTTACTTAAAATAAGATTATTGTAATTTTATGAAATTATATAATACTAAAATCCAATGCATTTTTTAGTCGAATGGGATATTGCTTGAGCAACATGATTTAAGTTTGATCATATAATTATCTACGTATTAATTAAGATGTCTAGAGAATCATGATATGCTTATACGCTGAAAATTAATTAATTTTTACCAATAAATTATATCATATATCATCATTACTCATCTATTATTAATAACTATAACTAAAAAAAATAAAATCGATAATGTTTTTCCTCACAACACTCATAAATTATAAAAACGTTTTTTTTTTAAATAACCTATAAAAATAATGTAATAGTATGAAAAATTAATTGTTGAATGATTGTTTTGCAGCCTAAACTTCTAATCTACTTTTATGAAATTGCATAATACTAAAACTCATACTATTTTATTTTTATTTCAAATGTATACTGCTTGAGCAACATGATTTAATTTAGATTACATGATTATCTATAAATTAATTAAAAAACAATTAGAAAATCATGATATGCACATATACGTTGAAAATTAATAATTTTAGCAATACATTATATCGATATACTACCATTACTTATCTATCTATTTATCTGTATTATTTTAATAAAGTAATTTTTTATTAAAAAAAAGTACATAATTAATTTTTTTATATTTGAGTATAATATTAATGAGAAAAATTTAATTATATATAATAAAATTAAAAATGTACAATTAATTGATTATAATAAGACAACTGTCCCAAAAGGTTCTATATTTAATTTTATATATTCTTCTAACAAATATATTAAAGAAAAAAAACATTATAAAGGAATATATATATATATATATGTATATATATATATATATTAAAACATATAAAATAACAATATAAAGGAAAAACATATTAAATTTGATAAATAATATTAAAATACACTTAAGTTGTAACACTTACTAAAAAATATGAAAAAAAAAGTAATAAATAAAATGTTATGGTTAATAAAAATAAAGATCAAACTTTTAAAACTTGTACTTATTGATGTAAACGAGCTGAGTTGTTAAACGCTTGCTAATTTTTTGTTCTTATTAATTCTAGGTGTAAGTTTTAGGTGATAGACAATAGTTATATATACTTTTATTGGTCATTATCTTGAAAATTAATTCAAAATATCTAGAGAACTATAATATGTCTATACACGCTGAAAATAAATAAATTTTTATCAAGAAATTATATTCATATAGTACCATTACTCACGTATGTTTTTTTGAAACAGAACAATAAAAAGGACTTATATTAATAACAAAATGAGACTAGATAACAACTATTCAGCCGAATATACAGCCAACGACCGAATAAGCTAAACAACTTTTTATTCAAAAAAGATGTACATATTTTTTTAATATTTGAGTATAATATTAATGATAAAATTATAATTATATATATAATATATTATATAGATGTACAACTATAATGGATATAATAAGACCCAAAAAAAGTTATATACTTAATTTTATGTATTTTTTAACAAATCTAAAAGTTATATATATATATATATAACATATGAAAGAACAATATAAAGTAATAAAATATTAAATCTGATACATAATATTAAAAATATAACTAAGTTTTAATACTTACTAATAAATATGAGAAAATGTAATAACAAAAAAATAATGTTGTCCCAATAGATATCAAATTAAATTACAATAGATTTTTTGTGGATTAATAAGTGTACCATCAAAATAACATAATGCCATTACAATTTATAAATTATAGCTTTTATTATTTGTCATCTTTCTCATACGTAATACTTTTTTTTACACATTAATACAACAACAATATGTTCAATAATATTAAAAAGAAAAGAATATTCTTTTCTCAATTCGACATATGAAAATAATAAAAAAATATTATATTTTTTTAAAAAAAATTATGAACGAATATTTTATGTTATAGTATAGTTGACTCGACAATATAATTGATGAATGTATAAATTACGAATATATAACTAGAATTCTACATATAGTTAAAAAGACATAAAAATATTTTTTTAAAGTTAGATAAAATTATGTCGCAAAAGAGAGAATATAAGCTATCATCAAGATTAAAAGGAAAATAGAGAATAGAGCGTAAAATTGTAAATTTTGATAACTGTTATATTTCGTTTAGTTGTAATATTGCATTTATATTATAACTTTGATATAGTTATGAGTTGAACTAAATTATAATTGATGGAGTTTTAAATTAATTTATTATTTATCTTTCTTTCGTTTAATTTTATTTTAATAAAGGGCATGATTAAAATTATGAAAAATGTTTCCATAATTTTTGTTAGATATCTTATACTATATGTTTTGGGATGAGCCATGTGTCGGGACTATTAGACAAACATGGAGCCATAATTCTAACAAAGTATTTTTGTTAAAATATTCATTGAAAAATTCAAACGAGAATTGTAACATTGAAATAATCGTTAGAGTTGTTGTTGAAATTCCGTTGTAATATGCTTTTATTAGAACTTCATCATTTTCTTGCAGTAAAAGTATGACTCCAAATAAAAAAAAAAGCACTATATATGATATTGTGTGCAGTTAATTATTTTATTAGTATTATAACAACTAAACAAGAAGTAAGAATGATGTTCAATGTAATAAAAAGGTAAAACTAATACTAAACAAGAGGTAAGAATATTGTTCTACATGATGAAAAGGTAAAACTACACAATGAGAAAGATTATAGCTCACATTTCATCCAAAAGAAATAATAAAAAATAAAATTAGTAAATGTTCCATATCAATTGAAGCTAGCGAATGATAAATGTAAAACATACTTGAGATGCACATTTGTAAAAACTATATTTATCTTTTTGCGTTTGAAATTCGTATGTTAGTCATCATCTTTTTAGTTAACAATTTAATTAATTTTTACCATTAAAATTTTAAATTTTGAAATACTTAATATTTTTTATGTTTCACTTTTATATTTAATATATCACATCATTTTTTTCTCATGCTGTTTGATTTGACCAATGTATTGTAAATAGAATATATATATATGCATAGACCAATTTAAAATAATATATACCAATTTATAGATCCATGTTAACTCAATTTTATTAATTATAAAATAATATTGGATAAACTTGTGGTATATTTTTCTTACATGGATTTGAAATATTCAATAATAAGAAAAAAGTGTAATTGGATGTAAACGTACATCTATTACCAATATTAACTATATGAATTAAAAGAAAAAATAAATGAGTTGTATGTTAAACTATTATGCAATTATTGCTTGAAAGAGAACACCATAATGGTTTTAAAAATATATTTTTTGTGGAGTATTTTATACAATAATTAAAAAATATCAAGAATTTTAATGACACAAGTATCAAGAACTCTAATGATACAGTTGGTTATATCACAGAGATATTTATAAACTGTTAGTAAATATACTTTATAATGATCATACAATCATGAAGTTTGACTATATGTTTGGCTAAAGTATCTCTAAGTGTTGAATAAAGCACACGTTTTACCAAATTAATTAAGAAAAAATTAACAATACTATTGATGTATTGGAATACAACGAGTATAAATGTTTCTTATGAGAACATCAAATTAGAATGAAAGAAAATCACTCTTGAATCTACATAAATAAATAAAAGAACTCATGCATCTATAATATACATTAGGTCCTAATTTAGTGTTTTTTTTATTATGGACTCATTTTCATATATTTTTGTTGGGGTTGTAATATATTATTTAAATTTGTTTATATTGCGACATCATTATATTATTTTTGAAAAAAAAAATAATTAAGAGTTTATTTAATTTATATTTTTTTTTACTGCAATCATATGTTTAATAAATTAATTAATTTATCTTACTAAAATTAATCGACAAAAAACATTCGTCACCACTTGCATCGCACGTGCACTTTACTAGTCTATTAAAAATAGATGTCCAACCATTGGGCATGCCTAAAAGTGTAAACGAGGCGAACCGATCTCGAGTTGTTAACTTAACGAGTCAGTCAAACTCGAGTTCAACTTGTTTATCAATATTATTGAGTCAAACTCGAGTTTTAAAAATCCGAACTACAGAAAATTATATAAAAATAATTCTTTTCAAACCTGTTAAGATCTTATTTAGCGGACTCTAGCTATATGAGTGTTTTATATATATAGTTCAAATTTATATATACAACACCTTACATTAAATTCTTACATATTTGTGTAGGCCAAATTGCTAGGCAACCAACCGGTTCCCGAAAGAACTGAAAATATCGAGGTAATTATAATGATATTAGTCAGAAACTACAATTATTTTGTAGCTTAACGATGATACGCAATAATTAAGTGAAAATTTATATTTAGTCACAATGAATTTAGTATGCATATTAATTTATGTGTATATATAGATTATAATTTGACATATGAAACAAAATTATTATGCAATTAACAGATGGGTTGCAAATTACAGGGATCAACAGCTCTAATGGATGATGCAACTTCTGTAACTGACACCTCCATTGAAGGGAGCCACCAAAATGGGTATTATATACGGAGTATTATTTTTCATTTATTTCATAATAATATTTTCCTTGCTTAATAATAATGAATTTCCACTTTTTACCTAATGAACTACAAACTTCCATTCCTTCTAAAAAAAATTAAATAAGTTAATAATTTTCCTAAATGGTAAAATCATTCCTTAAAAAAGGATAATTATTGTATTTTGGACCGAAAAATTAAATTTGACATATTTGATTACTAAATAAATCACTGGCTTAAATATTTTTGCATGTGAGAAAAGTACAATCTTAAAATTATCCTAATTTTGGTTGCTAAATTCTTGCAGGATCAACTCAATGACCAACGAAGATCAAAGTGGAACAAGTCAATCTAAGGGACCTCATCTAAGTCTTAGTTTTATTGAAGCTCAAAGACAATGGAATAAAATAAGCAATGACATGAAAGCTCCAAATTTTGATAACTATTGAATGCTTAAATACATTACATCTTTATATATACATTCTTAATTAGAATCTGTCACTTGAACATTTTTAATTTGTTTCTAAGTGTCAAGGGGTTCTTATAAAAGTTGTAAACGTCTTGAAGCAAAAATAGTATAAACTTGTGGCTTATACTATATACTAATAAGCTTCGGCTAGCTTCATAATGACTTGATTATATTTATATATTTTTGTCATTGCATTTTCTTGTTTTTCCATGCAAAGTTAGATTGCAGTTTTATTTTTATGATGGATGACAAGTTATTGCAGTACATAGTAGGATTATTATTTATTATTAAAGTTTGAATGTTCGTTTATATATGTATAGATGTTATATTTTCTACACCACCATTATGAGATTCATTGCATGAATTTTTGGAGTTTAATAGTTTTTTACAACATTATGAAAAATTATTGATTAGCAACTATATTTTATCCAACCATAAAAATATTGTCCTTTGAAATAAAATAAAATATGAAGTCTGACATGACCTAACGGATACAATTTGAGCACCAACTGTAGTTAAACTTAAAAATGGATAAAGGCAAACATACTAGGCGTACCCTATAAATATTAACAAAATACTATAAAAACACAGGACTAAATAACAAAAACTTTAAAATATATGCATCCCACAAAACTGGAACTGACGAATATTTGTAGAGATTGTTGAAATTGGCAATCAAATAGTTAGGTTAAATTTCTAATTTCCACTTGAGGAGCAATTTGACCCTAATCCTCAACATTATATTTGATTAATCAAGTATCATACTATCATTACACATTATGCCCAAAATTGGGAAAAAAAAATTAAAAATAGTTAAGTAGAAATCCAGTTACTTAACTAGTAATTTTGTAATTTTAAAATTAATCAACTTAGTAATAATTTTAATTCAAAATTCATATTTGTCATAAAATTTATTTAAAAAAAAAAATCCCCTCCAAATTTAAAATATTTTGCTTCTCTAAATATAATAAATTAGATTAGTACTAATTTTTATAATAATTTTTTCTTCCTAATCTCATAGTTCTTCGCACGTTTCTTCTCTTTCATTTGCTCTGTATCACCTCCGTAAAACATGCACCATTATCATCGAACAAAATTCTCTACAGAAATTCATTTTTTTACCGGAAAAAGCTTTTTCCCTTTCCTCTCATTTTCTTTCCCGGCCAAAAATCCCATTAACAGAAGCCATTAAAGGTGCAATTTTTTGGTGGCGAAGCTGTGTAATTTAAGCTCCATTTCTGAATGAGAGCCCCATTTGTTTCCACCCTTTTGAGTCTGTAATTTTTCTACCTTTTCATCTTTCGTATTGGGTACCCAAGGAAAGAGTTGTTTCTGGGGATTTTGTGCATTATACGAAAAATTATATATTTTTTTTCCTTAAATAAAAGCAAAGATTTCATTTTTTTTTTCTGGGAGGCGGATTTTTCATATTGGAGCTGAAAGATTATTTCAGATTCTTTATTTTGATTTTTCTTCATCTGGGGCACATTGCATTTCGAGGGTTGAAGCCTAGAACACGTCTTTGTGTGCATACATAGCTGTAGAAAAAAAGGGCTATGTGTGTTATTTTTCAGGTTGATCCAAATGAGAAGGGCTGAAAAAATGGGTTTGGGTTAATAATGGTTAATTTGAGAGAAAATGGACACCAGATTTGTGGCCCTCTTTGTTGCTTTTGTATGTGTTTTTGCAGCAAATAATTCTGAAGGAAGGAAGAAATTAGCACAGAGCTGTGTAGACGATGGAGCTTCTTTGGATGCCGAAGAAATTAACAAATACACGGTCTGTGATATTTTTGTTCGGCTATTGAGTTTGTATAGATGTTATTAAAATTTGGGTTAATAATGATTGATTGCTTTGTTGAAATAGAATAGAGGTAAATAAATCTCTGTGGTATAATTTTCTTTCACATTGCATACATTTGTTATTATCTGAAAATTACACGACCTCCCCTTGATTTCAATGTTGATCTTTTGCCAAGGCTCGTACGCAATGATCTTCGGTGCTCGTTTGTGTAGTGGTTCGATGTGGGGGCAAACTAGCTTTTGCTTCTTCTCATGCTTGTGTAGTTAACTGCATTTTTTTGTTAGTCTAATAATGCATGTGGAGTGCATTTTCTATTCCCTGCTGAGCACATGGAGGGTCATCCGATAAAACATGTCTGGGAGCTTTTAAGTTATTGCTTAGTTACTAATTTACTATTAACTATTAAGCATTTCAAATATCCTTTATTGTTTTTAGAATAAGAATGCAAGATTCTTTTGCTTTAGCTGAACTATGAATCTTATTCCATTTCATTATTGTTTCTTTCATATACTGTCTGGACAGGCTGTACAAGCAACGGACCATTGTATAAACGAGCTGCATGACAATTCAGTATCTCCTAAGAACCAAGATTCGAAATTACACCAAACGAAAACCTTCATGAATGAAGAAACTATCATCAACTGCAGTGGTACAGAAGAAAACTTTCTCATGTCAATTGACAAGCAATCGTTTTTGTCTAGAAATCTTTTTTCAATTTCCGAGCGCATTCCGAGAAGGTACCTTAGGCACAGGAACCGAAGGCATCATCGGTTTGTGGCAAAAGCTTCGGGCCCAGGCCCCACATTTCATACCCTCTCTCTCTCTCCCTCTCCCTCTCTATCTCCTTCTCTCTCTCCCTCTCTCTCTCCCTCTCTCTCCCCCTCTCTCTCTCCTTCTCTCTCTCCTTCTCTCTCCCCCTCTCTCTCTCCTTCTCTCTCTCCTTCTCTCTCGCCCTCTCCTTCCCCTCAGGCGGACATCAATCAACCTTCAACATTGCCGGAAAATGTGTTGCCTAGCCAGAGGTCACGTGACAACAATAATGATAATGATAATAATAATCGGAAGTATATGTTTGCTGGCTTAATAGTGGCGATTTCGGTTTTGGGACTTATAACCATAGCTCTATTGTTATTCATCTGCCTGAAGAGGAAGAGAAGAGTCGAGCCGAAGGAGGGGCAGAGAGATGAGAAGCCTCTCCTCAACTTTACCATCAGCAGTATTTCGGCAGGTACATTCGTCATAACCGAATTCGTCAAATATATTTAGATAATTACGCCCTAAAATGCAAGATTCGAGGAAGGAATTTGGTTTATTTGCACTGTTTACAAAATCGAGGGGTATAGATGCAAATAATATATAATTTGTTCAGGTTCTTCCGGCAACAACTTGAGTAACCCGAGCAGCAAAAATCTTGCTAAGGTCCCTCCGACCACCAGCGGCTTATCGCCGGCCGCTAATAATCCCGAAGAATCTCATGCAGAAGGGGAAAACGTATTAAACGCTTTGCCACTTCCTCCGGGAAGAAAACCACCGCCGGCTGCCCCACCCAGGCCACCGCCGCCACCTCCTCCGGCCAAACCGCCAGCTCCGGCAGCTCCACCGCCGCCTAAGATTGGTCTCCGGCCAACACCCCCCAATCCATCCCCTCTTGGGCCCCACCACCACCGGCAATCTTCCACAGCTGAGGCAAGCAATGGCTCGGATGAATCTGAAGCTCCGAAAGCTAAGTTGAAGCCGTTTTTTTGGGATAAGGTTCTTGCGAGCCCGAATCACTCGATGGTGTGGCACGAGATTAAGGCTGGCTCGTTTCAGTAAGTACTCTGTTTGTTTATTTATATATATCGTCTTGAGTTTTCAGTTTGGATGATATTTGTGTGGATTTTTTGTAGGTTCAATGAGGAGATGATGGAGAGTCTCTTTGGATATACACCTGCTGCTGATAAAAACAAGAACGAGCACAAAAACGACTCGTCTTCATTCAATTCTCCTCAGTTTATTCAGATTATTGACCCGAAAAAATCGCAAAACTTGGCGATCCTTCTAAAAGCATTGAATGTGACGACAGAAGAAGTCTGTGATGCTCTCAAAGAAGGTTCTTCCTTTCTTACATGATTCATATTGATTAGTCTCTGAAATTTAACATAACTTCTCCGATTTTATAATGTTTATAATCAGGCAATGAGCTCCCTTCAGAACTCGTCCAAACTTTGCTTAGAATGGCACCAACATCAGATGAAGAATTGAAACTTCGATTATACGGTGGAGATATCTCTCAACTGGGTCCAGCCGAGAGGTTCCTCAAGATCATGGTCGATATCCCGTTTGCCTTCAAACGCCTCGAAGCTTTGCTCTTCGTAAGCACTTTTCAGGAAGACTTCTCTTCCACCAAAGAGTCCTTGGCAACTTTGGAGGTTCGGTTTTAAATCAAACTTGGCTAAATTTCATTTTTAGTCTTGCTAGTTTAACGTCATAGCAATTTTATCCCAAGATTCTAACATTTTTTTGCCTTTTGGTCCTGTGATTTTATATTTTGTTGTAATTTCAGTCATTTGAAGATGAAATAGTAACAAATTTTCAAATTCTCAGATTTTCGATTAGCAATTTATGTCTTGTAATTTAAAATTTTGTTGCAATTTCAGTAGGACTGAATTTGCAACAAAATACTAAATCACAGGACTAAAAGGCGAAAAGTTGAAACCTTGGGACTAAAATTACAATGACGTTAAATCAAAAGGACTAAAAATACATTTTTGCCATTAAATTTCCTTTCCTACTGTCTCCGAAATGGTTATACGAATTTCGAAAAAAAAAAATCCATAATTTTTCTCGCCTTTTTTGTCCAGGTGGCGTGCAAGGAGCTCAGGAACAGCCGCCTGTTTCTGAAGCTTCTAGAAGCTGTTCTGAAAACGGGCAATCGCATGAACGACGGCACGTACCGCGGCGGAGCACAAGCGTTCAAGCTCGACACTCTCCTCAAGCTCTCGGACGTTAAGGGCACGGACGGTAAAACGACACTCCTCCACTTTGTAGTCCGAGAGATTATCCGCTCGGAGGGCATTCGAGCCGCCCGTCGCCTCCAAGAAAGCCGAAGCTTGTCGAGCGTGAAAACCGAGGATCTCTATTTAGACAACCCTTCAAATGAGTCGGAGGATTACCACCGGGCCCTCGGGCTTCAAGTCGTGTCCGGGCTAAGCAGTGAGCTCAAGAATGTGAAGAAAGCTGCACTTGTCGATAACGAGAGCTTAATCGAGACTGCACATCGACTCGGGCTGGCCCTCGAGCAAACCAAGATTTTTCTGGAGGCGGAGATTAAAGGGGTTGAAGAAGAAGATGGAGGGTTTCGAGAGGCGCTGACTGGATTCGTGGGCCAGTGTGAGTCGGATATTAACTGGCTTAAAGACGAGGAACGTAGGATCACGGCGCTGGTGCGCAGCACGGGGGATTATTTCCACGGGAGGGCCGGGAGGGAAGAGGGGTCCCACCTTTTTGTGATCGTGCGCGATTTTCTGCTGATGCTGGACAAGGCTTGCTTGGATGTGAAGAGCTCGTCGAGGATGAAGGCAGAGCCAAGGAAGGAGACAGCAGCTGCCGAACCTGCCACGTCAGCGTCTGCTGTTTCGGAGTCACCAATCGAGAGTCACCGGAGACTGTTCCCCGCGATGAGGGAGCGCCAGCTGGACGATGATTTCAGTTCGGATGACGAAAGTTGAAATCTTTATACCCTTTTTTCGAGGTGTACGAACAAATCTGTGCACGTTAATACGGCTAATTTATACGAGATATATTCTTTTTTTGTGAATATATATATCTAACAGGTGAAAATGATCGACAAAAATTAGAATTCATCTGATGTGTAATACTTGACATGAGGTTCAATGCCTTTTTGTCTGTAAAATGTGAATGGTTTGCTTTAGGATACATGTGGCAACTTCACAGAATTTATGTACTATATGGTTCTGTGTTCTTGTTCTTGAATGTGTGTCTTTCTTGGGTTTACTTGGTCTCAAGACCTGTAAAATGAAAATAGTGCTCCTGTCTCAAATTTCTCTCTGCTTTTTTTTTTTCCTTTTTCTGTCCCAAAACTTTGCAAAAAAAATTATCATATTCCATTGGAAAATAATTGTAATATATTTCAATAGAAATTCTTATGGATATTCCAATGATATAGCTTTCGTTGTCGATATTCCAATGATATAGCTTTCGTTGTCATTCCAACAAAAATACTCCGTTGGAATGAGTTTTTCATTGAAATTTTAGATAGAATTTGATGATTCCAACGATTATTTTTTCAACGATTTTTTATCATAGAAATTTTCGTTGGATTATGAAATTTCCGTTAGGAATTTTTATTTCCACTCATATCATATTTCAACTATTGGAAAATCTATCATTTGGAATCATCGAAATCCAATAAAAGACATTCTAACGAAATATTTTTGTTGAAATTTCAATTGAAAAACATTGAAAAATTCAAATGGAAATAATAGTATTATATCCATTAGAACTGCTGCTGGGAATTCCATTGGGATATATTTTGGTTGAAATTTCATTATGTTCTTGTAGTGAAATAATATGCCCCTATTTGCAAGTAGGGGTAGTGGTGTTAAATTAAAGGAGCCTGGCTCGGCTCAGCTTGACCTCGAGGCCTTAACGAGCTGAGCTTGAGTTCATTTAAAGCTCGTTTAGTTAACGAGTTGAGCTCGGCTCGGCTCGGCTCGATAAGGCTCAAAAAGAAATTTTTTATATAATTTTCTACAGTGCGGTTTGTTAAAACTCGAAATCGGCTCGTTAAGGCTCGAGCTCGAGGCCTTAACGAGCCAAACTCAAGCTCGATTTCTGGCTTGTTTATTTAATGAGCCAAGCTCGACTCGCTCGTTAAGTGCTCGAGCACCCTAAGCTCGAACTCAACTCAGCTGGTTTACAGTCCTAGGTAGGGGTAAATAAAAGTGCACCCGAAGAATCGATCCGAATCGATGCATTTGGTGAGATTTCGCACCGAACCTCACCATATTAAAGCAACGATCAATAATTGCTTTCCTCGCTGTTATTAAATTTTAATAATTTTTAAAATTATTTATATTCAAAACATACATGCAACTTGTTGATTTACACATTCTATATTATAATAACTTTGTTGTTTTATAACAACTTTTAATTCATATACTATTACTATATAAATAAATTTATTTAATTGATGATTGCATTTATTATTTTTTAATAAATATTAATTAATTTAATTTTTATTATAACTATACATATATATCTGTTTATATACAAATATCACATCAAAATCCATCAAGAAATAATTAATTTGATGCTTATAATTTTAATTAAATACAGTATATAATAAGATTGACACCTTAACAAGCACCACATATGTAAATATGAAACATTATAAGTTCACACGAAAAATCCTACACCTATAAATTGACATATACAAGACATTACTCTATAATAATAAGAATAATAATAATAATAATAATAATAATAATAATAATAATAATAACAACAGTAGTCGTCGTCCCAACACACTTCTCAAGAACTACAATAATTTTAATTTGCTAAAAAATATCTTAATAAAAGTCTCACAAAGAAAATCTAAACTCACGTAAAAAAGAAAATCTAAACTAAAATAGGGAAAGAAAATATATATTGACTGGAGAATATACAAATTTTAGCAGACCACGAGAAGAAAGATGAGTTGAGCTCTGATCGCATTCAGAACGAAAACGACGTTGGAGCAAACGCCGGCACGGCCATCATTTGTGCAGATTTCCTGAAATCACAAATTAAAAATTCGCTATTTTAGTAAAAATAATCTGCCTGAATTTACAGTTAAAAAAAAAAAAAAAATCAATTATTTTTAATATAATTGGTAGTAACATAATAAAATAGATAGCTTACCAGTAGTCCCCATCGTGAATTCGCAGCGGCGCAGCCTTCGCAGCCGCCGATTTAGGTTTCACCTTCACCGACCGTTTCCCGACGACACCTCCGCCCTCCCGCGGATTAACGCCGGTCCCGTCCGCAACCGCGATCGGGCGGTCTTCCGAGATCGCATTCAGCTTCGGCTTCCAGTTATGCGCCCTCCGGCAGGCCGCCGCCCTACCGTGATCGCGGCAGAACTCCGCTGCCTCCTCCGCGTTACGCCTGCCTCCGGCGGAATCCTCCGCCGGAGTGACCGCTGCTCCGCCCCAGCAGGACATGAACTCCGAAAATAGCTTCATATGTATAATTTACAAGAAAAAATTTCGATCGTATGTTTAGCGATGATCGTTTGAATCACTGGTTTAGGGATTTTATATACAAAAAGGGGATTTGAATTTGTCGTTTTCATTTGTGGGGCTGAATCCTGAATGGTTAATTTTTTTGTTTTATTTTACGTTGGTTTATTTATTTATTTATTTCGTCTTTTAGCCATGGTTTTACTGTTGCCAATGCGTGATTGGTCTGGTTGTCGAGGTTTCTACCATAAAATGAAATTTTGCATTTTCTGATGAATTTNAAAAGGATATCTATACTTATATACTACTACCTCCTTTTTTTTATAAATGTCATTTTGGCTTTATCAATAATTGTCTAAAT
This sequence comes from Striga asiatica, assembly GCA_008636005.1. Taxonomy (NCBI): domain Eukaryota; kingdom Viridiplantae; phylum Streptophyta; class Magnoliopsida; order Lamiales; family Orobanchaceae; genus Striga; species Striga asiatica. The sequence continues at coordinate 1,637,331 of BKCP01008181.1, read as the reverse complement.
AAATGACGTTTTGGATCTTTTGTACATATTTTTCCATTATTACCCTTATTTAATCTAGGTAATAAATACACTAGGTCTTTTCATATTCACTCTTTATATTTTCTCAAAACATCCACCTCTATCCTCATTAATGAGGGTTATTTTGGCAAAAAAAATATTCTTAATTAGTGTGCAACTTCTCAAAATGACATCTATTAAAAAAAGGAGGGAGTAAGAATTAACATTTATCCAAAATAGTAGGTCAAATTATGGTTAATGTCGGATTTGCATTAAATATTTTCCAAAACCGGTAAGTTTTTGTCATTTTCACACTTCTCATTAATTATGTCTTTTTCACACTTCTCATTAATTATGTCCTTTTCATACTTCTCATTAATTATGTCATTTTCACACATCTAATTAATTCATTAATTACGACATAATTATCATAAATCATTCAATTTGAGCTTTTATCGTTAAAATGTATATCGATCTGTTATGACCTTATCCCATTGATATTTCCATGAAGCGTCCTTATCGCGTTCTATTTTTCGGTAACCACTCTATATCAATAATGATAGCACACGTCTTTATTTCAAGGAACGGATATTCTTTGACCTTTAATTAATCTGAACTGATTGCCTTGACTTTTCAATTTTTAAAAACTCTTTTTTTAAATATTTCGGCTTGAGATTCGGATTTCATTATACAAGTCATCGGATTGTTTGAATGAAAATAAATGAAATGAACACAAAAAACCGGTAGCCTTATTCATATAACCAATCCTAAAATATTAATTTGTTCACCAAAAAGAGACAAATCCTAGAAATTCTAAAATATTAGTTTGTTCATCAATCCTAAAATATTAGTTTGTTCACCAAAAATATTAGTTTGATTTTTAGGATTTGTCTCTTTTGAAAATATTAGTTTGTGATAATGAGGAGTTACCAAATAATCAAACTCATAATGTTGTGTACAAGGAGGTTTTTAATAATATATGATTGTTACCGAACTTTTTATGATTCAACAATGTTCCTATGTATTTTAATGATTTCAATTTCGATCCTAATGCACGTGAGGTTATATTATTCTTCCAAATTTTACATCCCGTGCATCGCACGGGTTACGTACTAGTATCGTGTTATTTAATTTCTCTTAGAAATTGAATCATAATGTAGTGGTAGGTTTGCCACTAGCTGGTCACCATTCCTTAAAAACATATAACGTGTTAGTTGATTTCTCTTATAATTTGAAATTTTGAATCATAATGTAAGGTAGGTCATAAGCTGGTCACATTTCATTAATTTCTCTTACACAACTATCTAATAAAACAAAGTACTTTAAATACTTTAAATAACTTTTTTTACAGTTTTTTTTTTTGGTAACGATTGCTTGGTGTTATATTTGTAGGCCGACCTAATCAATAGGCCTATATTTTTTTTTTAATAAATGTATATGCTTTCATTACAAAATGTCATACTTTAGAAAACAACATAAATAAAAGTATGATATTTGCTAGTATAAGTACGCATTTTTGTTCAAATAGTATGACAGATAGACTCGTCCAACTATTACGCTATCTTACTCAAAAACTTATGTTTTTCTAAGTAGAGTTGTTAAGGCAAGTTGTTCGCTATTACAACTCGATTTGGTTCATGAAAGTTCAAACTCGACTCGTCCGTTATTTAAACAAGTCAAACGCAATAATTAATCGAGCTTGTTTATTCAACGAATTGACTTTATTCGCGAACTACTCATTTTTTATTTTATTATTTTTTATTTTTTTATGTGAATTTTAAATAAACATACAAATCGAAATTGAATGTGCACATTCAAGATTGTTTACTTAGCTTAGGATATAGCCAAATAACACCAAGTTACTCCAGTTGTTAAATGATGTTGTGTATTTTCTTTCATATCAATCATGTATTGTATGTTATTTTTATACGCAAATATTCATCTACCTATCGTGGAGCCAACTACAGTATCAAGATATCATGATGTTTGATAATTAGCTGTGTATTGTATATTACTGCCATATATCAATCTCTTGCCATACTCGTACCCATTGTGGACAAGAGATCGAAATTTTTTCTTTTAAATATGACATTTTTATATTTCCTCAATATGTAAGTTAATTAATTTGTTTTTGCTTAATTTGCAATAAAATCATCCAAATTTGTATTCATAAAAAAATTGAAAAATAAAAATAAATTCAGAAAAATCTACACAACTGTCTTTTAATAAAGTGGTGGCCACTCATTAAAATCAATCAGGAAAAAGGAAAAGTATATTTGACTCTCGAAAAATTCAGAATGTTCCCTCAAATTTTTGCTGCCCTTGATGTTGAAGGAAAAATCTGGATAACAAAATGTAAAGTGGGCCATAAGAAACCATATGTGTCCTAAATCTGTGCCATAATCTGCAGGTAAAGCCCAGCCCATTTCCACCACAAAGAGCTCATAACAGTGATTGGTTAATATCATAGTATGGCCCGTTGTTATCAACATTTATTGCACTATATTTGTTGCAACATTCTTGATTTATTCATCTAGATATTTCTCTTCGTAGTAGTTAGTTAACCTTGGAACCCCTCTGCATATTTTATTATATATATTTTTAATTTTATTTTGGGTGAGTAAAAGATTTTGTTATTCCTACCGTGTTAGAAACGAGTCGCTCGTAAGCTCACTTCAGCTCGTATGAAAAATAAACGAGCTCGAATTCGTTTAAGGTTCGTTTAGTTAACGAGGCTCATTAAGACTTAATAAATAAAGGTCTTTACATAATATTTTGAACTTTTATCATGTATTGGCTCGTTAAAGATCAAGGTCGTTTATCAGCCTATTAATTTAACGAGCAAGATCTCGAGCTCTGCTCATAAAAGCTTTTT
>BKCP01008181.1:1603749-1627513 GCA_008636005.1 Striga asiatica | reverse complement strand
ACGAACATGAAAAAAAACCCTTCAGCCCAGGACGCAAATAAAGAGGCCCAGAATACACACAACAAAGAAAAACTTAGCCACAGACCTGAATGAGCTCCATGAGAAAATGGACGTCCTTGGCGTAAAGCTCCGAGGAGAGATTCTTCACGGCCTGGTGAAGATCCTCCGTGAGCGGGTTCGGATCTTTTGCCCCGATCGAGAACTTGTTCCGCCGTATACTCTCCACGTGTTCCATCGGCGTCGCCATGGTTGTCATCGCAGTGAATTTCTATTACGTTTTTGCAGTATATTTTTCACCAGCGTCAATATATAAATGAATACAAATCTATATATATATAATAAGAATTATCATTTTTAGAAAATGGCAAGTCAAACTCAGTCAGTATTAAATACTTACCAATTTAGGCAAGTTTTTTAATTTTTTTATTTAGTAAAATTGAGCAGCATTTAATGGTTTCCTTAAATTGCGGGATCACTTCATCTCAAATTCAAATATGCGGTTGATTTATGTCAAATAAATGATGTCCTTAAATTGTGTGATTAGTTCATTTCAAATTCAAATATGCGGCTCTATCAAATTTTCCAAACAATGTGGTATTGGTTCAATTCACTTTTGAAAATTAGTTTGCTTTATTATGGCCTGCGGCTGTAATGTTTATGCTGCAATTAACATATCATTTTATTCCTTAAAGGTTTTTGTTCAAATCTCTACTCATATGTATTTCAGTTTTTTATTATTTATTTTTTTCGGTTCAAAATCGGATTGCATACATGAATGGGTTCATTCAAATTTCAGAAACCACAATCACATTTTTATAAATTTGAACTTCCTAAAATGAAGGGTTCTATTCAAATTAAAATTTGAATATCTCTACTGAAATGGTAACTACTCAATCACATGAATTTATGCTTAATTTAAAACTATATTTGTTTGCAATTCCATTTTGGATGGAATTCAAATCACACAATATTTTTCATCTAGACTGATTTTATAAAGTAAATGACATCTTATAAGACAAATAAACAAAATAACAAGAAGTAATACAACACACCATTCTCATTCATACATTCATTATAAATAAGAATTAAAAGTTTATATGCATTGTTCTAATAAGCAGATTAAAGTAAATGACATTATTTACAAGAAAAATATGAAATAACTGAGTAAACAAAACACATTCACACTGAGAGAATCTTATGATTGGTTGTAAAAATTAAGTGGATTCCTAATATTATGTATTTTACTAAAAGATGTTAATATATATTTTCTCAAAGCGGGTGAGCATTTAAAGCGAAAATATGTTGCCAACCATTGTCAAAAATTATCTATTTTGTATTCTCGCAACACACATATTTAAATTATTCAACAATATCCGATTGACTAATTTAAACATTTACTCATCTAAAATTCTAAGGAGATACAATTAAATCTAAATCCAATTTTTTTAACATATATCTAACAAATCCGATAAGCATAACATCATATATAAACCTAATATCAGTTTTTATTCCTATAACCCAACAATGCCACAAAGGTGCAGTCAATATGTCAATTTTACTTTTCTCTATATCTTATCTCCTTTGTTTGATTAAATGCTATGATTGAAACTCATACTGTTTTTTTTTGCAGCATCTACCATAACTATTTTGAAATTGGCTAGAATTGGGAACATTGAAGAGAAGGGAAGTACAAGCATGGAAAAACATGGTGCTACAGATCAACATAATACTACTCATAGAAGAATGATCAGCAGAAGCAGAATGGATTAAAAAACTAAAACAAGTAATATTTTTTACTCAGTTTATTGTTTTACTTTAATTATATGTATAATATAATAATTGTATGCAAGTTTTCATACTTAATTTTTCATGAACATAAAACTACTATTGCATAAAATTGTTTATCTGAATTTCATGTATATATTGTTGAATAATCTGCCTATGTCATGTTAGAAATTCCTATTTGATATTACCATTTCTGTATAAATATTAATCCCAGCAGTTAATGCTCAGTCTTTGTGGGAACTCGATCGAGATTTCCATGCAGAAAAAAAAAAATAGAATTATGTGTTTAATTTCATCTATAATACTAAAATTAAGCAAAACAATTAACAAAGAAATGTGCTAGAACAATATAACCAATTTCATTTACCTCTGTTTTACACTTGCTAAGTTTGATTATAATGAAGCTTGAACTTGCATTATCCAAAATGATTAAAGACGTTGTTCCAAACATGCAAAACAATTAAATAATGAAATGTGTTGTAACTTATAAGAATATAATCAATTTGCAACTATGAATGTTACATTTTTATCATATATCAATGAATCAGTTATTATAATGGTCTATATATTAATATCTATTTGTTAAAAATAATAAAAAAAATAATTAAAGTTAACAAAATCATTATGTGTATGTTTCGCACATTTATCTTTGGATATTTTTTAAAATTTATAGATCTGTCGGATTATAAACTCTTTAAGTATTAATATATTATTTATTCTACTATTTTTCTCCAAAAATCTTTGGCATTAATTAGAAAACATTAACTAATTGAGGTTTTCTTAAGTTTATGTATTTTTCATATTTTTTACTGTTGTAGATACAATATCTATATCGCCATTCAATGATCCACATATATGTACCAACACAATAATGTCAGATCAAGAAGTAATTCAATGCTCTTGATTATGTATCCTCACTGAGATCATTCACGTGAGAACGTTTTGGTTCCGTGGATGATGTTAACTCCTTCTGATGTTAGGATACTTTCAAATTTCAGGTAAAGACAATTCCCAATGATGTGTTCTTATTCTATGACGATAAACAAGAGACAGAGTCAATCTTTATCGCATGTTGGTCTGTTCTTGAAGAAACCAATATTCAGTCACAGTTAGCTGTATGTAGCTGTTGCATGCATTACAGAATGTAAGGATAAGAAATTTTAATTTGAGGCGACGGCGATGTACCAAAAAACTAAACAAATAATATTGTGTACAATGAGGTGTTTAATAATATATAAGTAACATTTTGTTTTATTACAATACATGCGTTTTATGTTCTGACCAATCATCCAATTATCCAAATTTAAATGTTTTCTTTAATAATACTAGGCCGTGCATCGTAACGTACTAGTCAGTTGGAAAAGAAGATGACTTAAAGTGGGGCCCGCAAAAGAGGTTGGAGTGGAGAAGGAATGTCGATTTTGCAGTGTCAGCATATTTATTTGCTTCCCCGAAATTATTTATTTCTTTTTTAAATATTATATATATAATATTTTTAATTAATACCTGTATTTTGGAAACCAACAGTTTATTTTGGAAACCAACAGTTTACACAGTCTTCCAATTTTCACATATTTTCGAGGAAGCAAATAAATATGCGACCTGTCCCCTCCTGCCCTCCCACACTATAGAGCAGCAAAACTATCAGGAAATTAATAAAAAAATCGACATTCCTTCTCCACTCCAACCTCAGTGTGAAGAATACACCGCAAAACGTACTGTCAATAGAAGCCCTCTGCGAGGACAACAATGGCGACGCCGATGGAGCACGTGGAGACGATACGGCGGAACAAGTTCTCGATCGGGCAAAAGATCCGAACCCGCTCACGGAGGATCTTCACCAGGCCGTGAAGAATCTCTCCGCGGAGCTCTACGCCAAGGACGTCCATTTTCTCATGGAGCTCATTCAGGTCTGTGGCTGGGTTTTTCACTGTTGTGTGAGTAGAGACATATACGCGTATCTATACTCGAAATGCTTGTTCTGGGCCTTTGTATTTGGGTCCTGGGTTGAAGGGTTTTGTTCTATTTCGTAGATTTTTTTTTTGCGTTTATTTGAATTTGCTCTGTTTTGACTTTTGGGTTTCTCAAATTTGAGTTGTTTGTTGTTTGTTAGGAAATTGTTTGGTACTATCTTTAGCTGTTGGTTAGGAAGATTTTGGGTTTCAATGTTTGATGGGTTTGTCTGCTATTGTTGGTGTAGTTTTTGTTTGGTCGTGTTTCTAATACTAAACACACTCGTTGTCGACATATATGCATACTGAAATGTCGTACTCTAATGAACATTAACAAAAGTAACAAAAGTATGATGGGTTACGTCTCCTCATACAAGTATGTGATTTGTTTGATGAGAAAATGGTTCAAAGATACTTAAAAAAAGTCAAAGAAATTCGTTTAGACCTGTTTCAAGTAGAAATTTGTGTTTGAAAATTGACTTGAAAATGTAAAATATTTGAGACAGTATGAATTGTAGATTGTTTTGTGAAATATTAATGTAATAAAAGGTGGCTGACCAGTCATATACTCATATTGGCTAATAATTCCATGTAGCCTCTGCTTAATACATACATAGGCTTGACTGGCAACATGCTCTGCTCAGCTCTTGAGCTCAGTTTTTGAATGGTTCAACTTAGTGGGATTTTCTTAGAGTTGCTCATAATTCAAAATCTTGTTCTCCATCTTCTGTTACAGTTCCATACTTCCATTACCTTTTTTATTTAATGATTTTACTTGTATGGTTCTCTACACGTCTTTAATATTAAGTATTAACCGACTACCACATTACAGAATGCTGAGGATAACGAGTACGAGGATGGCGTTGATCCATCATTACAGTTTGTGATCACATCCAAGGACATTACCGGAACTGGAGCTTCGTCTACTCTTCTCATCTTCAACAACGAGAAGGGATTTTCACGAAAAAACATCGAATCCATCTGTAGCGTTGGACGATCCACCAAAAAGAACCACCGCAAACGTGGCTATATCGGCGAGAAGGGTAACATTTTCTATTTTTATTTCTGTATCTCAAAAAGTTTCATAGTTTTGTGATGGATAATGTCATGATAAAAATTAATCTTAATATCGTACCCGACGATGCTTTTTTGTTTGTTTCTTTCAGGAATCGGATTCAAGAGCGTGTTTCTAATCACCTCTCGTCCGTACATATTCAGCAATGGCTATCAAATCCGTTTCGACGAGTCCCCCTGCCCGGCTTGCGATGTCGGCTATATCGTCCCTGAGTGGGTCGACTCGAATCCCATCATCTCCGAGATAAAATTAATCCACGGCCCAAACATAACCCTCCCAGCCACAACCATTGTCCTGCCTTTAAAGCCCGACAAGGTGGGGCCCGTCAAGAAGCAGCTCTCGAGCGTCCACCCAGAGCTCCTCCTATTCCTCTCGAAGATCAAGAAGCTCTCTGTCCGGGAGGAGGGCTCGTCGGGCCCCACGGCAGCACTAACCGCAATCTCCATCTCGAGCGAGACCAACTTTGTCACGAGGAAAAACGTCGATGCCGAGTCCTTCCTTCTCCACCTCTCGGCCGATGCGGGCCCAGAGTGCAGCTACCACATGTGGCGCCAGAGGTTTCCGGCCCGGCCCGAAAACCGGGTCGAGAGGAGGAGCGACGTCGAGGAGTTCTCGATCACGCTTGCTTTCCCCAACGGCGAGCGGCCCCATGTGGGGCCCACGTCCCCCGGTATCAACGCGTTCCTTCCCACTGAGATGGAACGGGTTTTCCCTTCATAATCCAGGCGGACTTCCTCTTGGCCTCGTCTCGGGAGACGATCCTCCTCGACTCCCCCTGGAACCGAGCAATTCTCGAATGCGTGCCGTCTGCTTTTACGAACGCGTTCATTTCTCTCGTCAAGGAAAACGGCGATGCTCCGATTTCGAATCTCCCGCGCATGTTCGGCTTCCTTCCGGTTGACAGCTCGCCGTACCCTCTGCTCAACTCGTTCGTGAGGGAAGCGATCAGGTCGAAGCTGATGGGAGAGAGTATTATCCCCTGCGAGTCGTACACGCAGCAGAGGTTTTTCCATAGGCCCGGGGAAGTCGGGAGGCTGAGGCCCACTTTTTGGAATCTGCTCAAGAAGGCCCGGGACGAAGGGGTGTGCCTCGATAACATCTCGACCCACGGGAAGTACATTCTGAGTTCCGCATTCGACAATGAGGAATGTGACAGCTTTTTGAATTTCTTGAAAGTGGGCCCCGTGGACGATGACTGGTACGCCAAGTGTGTCCGGAGTTTGAATCTCGTTCTGGGAGGATCTGAGGGTCTCTATCTTGAATTCCTCCTTTTCGCGGCTGAGAATTGGCGGGCCTTCTCGAGCACGAGCTTTGTTGATGTGCCTCTTATTAAGTATGTGGGTCAGCAGTCTCAGGTCTCACTTATCTCACCGGGCACAGCAAACAGAGCCTCCCGTCAACAGGAGATTCTTTTCCTGTCCAAGTCGCCCGGTCAGATCACGTGGCTGGTCGATTGGAATGGGGAGTTTGTAAGCGTTCATGACCGGTTTTTCCTTCCTGAGTCAACTCAGCGGGAAATTTGTTTCCATCCCAAGAGGCAGACAATATGTGATTGGCTTTTGGAGCAATTGGGCATTAATTGCGTTACGGTCTATGACTATGCTCTCCAATTGGCGAAGTCAATCAGTAAACGTAAACGCAGAGAACATGCTGTGACCTACGCCCATTTTCTCTATCACTCGACGGTAAAGAAGTACCTATCCACTACAGAGGCTGATCACGCGGCCAGCTGCATGCCGCTCGTTAACAACTATGGGCAGGTGACCCTGAGCAGGCAGGGTGTTATTGTCCCTGCAAGCGGAAGCCGTTGGGTGCAGCTCGTCGGTTTCAATCCATGGAAAAACGAAGGCTATGTCGAACTTGGCGAGGATTATCTGCACTCCGGAAATTATGCAGGTGGGGTAGTCACCCGTGAGAAAGAACTTACTCGTTTTCTCGAGTCTTACGTGAAAGCTTCGGACGTGCCCGATTTGCCCCCTCCCGATGAGGATATCCCAAGCTTCTATTCGTCTTTGACTAAGCAAAATGCATTGCTCCTTTTGCAATGGGTTCATAACCTGAGAGTGAAGAAAACGCGGCTACCCAACAAGTTTCTTAACTGTGTAAAGAACGGAAACTGGCTTCGCGTTTTGCTCGGTGCAAGCGTGACCTTCAAGCCACCATCACAATCCTTTCTCCTTACTTCTTCATGTGAGTGCCTCAATAAATATGGATCGGTTATTGTCGATATACCATTTGTCGATCAGAGCTTTTACGGGAACAAATTATCCGAGTACCATGAGGAGCTGAGACATGTTGGGGTCATGTCTGAGTTTAAGGATGCATGCGAGTACATTGGGAATCATCTCATGTCTGTAGCGGCCTCGTCAGCTCTGACTCGTGCCCATGTGTTCTCGATACTGAACTTCATCCGATTCTTGAGAGATAAACTCCTTCCTCCCGATGGTTTTATAAATAGCATCAAGGAGAAAAAATGGCTGCGGACTTCACAAGGCGAACGGAGCCCGCGGGAATCCGTGCTTTACGACCCGGAATGGGAAGCCGCCTCTCATATTAGCGAAATCCCGTTTATCGACCAAAACTATTACGGGACGGAAATAAATTCCCACGGGAAAGAACTTCAGCTTCTCGGCGTGCTCGTCGGTTTTCGCGCGAATTACAAACTCGTTCACGACAAATTAAAATCTCCGTCCGGCCATTATAGCTACCAGGCAGCTATGGACATTCTTTTGTTGCTCGAGTGTCTGCGTCATTACAGCTCGTCCGAGAAGCTCCTCGGAATTCTCAAAGACTCAACCCTCCTGAAGACAAACAAAGGTTTCAAGTCCCCGGCCGAGTGCTATCTATTTGACCCCACGTGGGGCTGCCTTCTGCAGGTCTTCAACAACACCTTCGCCCTCGTCGACACCCAATATTACGGAGATGAAATTTTATCTTTTACGAATGAGCTGGCGGGAATAGGAGTGCTCGTCAGTTTCGAGGAGGCAGCGAAAGCATTCGCTCGTGTTTTCAGGCAGCAGGCTTCGTTGTCTGCCATTAGTCGAGACAACGTCCTCTCGTTTCTTGCGTGCTGTAGAAAGTTTAAACTCGCCGGTTTAAAATTTCACAAAGATGTCAAGTCGTGCATCGCAGAGGCTAAATGGCTTCGCACTCGGCTAACTGATTACAGGCCACCGAAGCAGTGTATTCTGTTCGGCCCCGAGTGGGCCCCCATCTCTTCGATTTCTATCCTGCCTTTCATTGATGAGAATTACTACGAGTATAAAAACGAGCTTCAGGCCCTTGGAGTAATCGTTTCTTTTAAATCCGGTGCTAAGTTTGTGGCTTCGAGCCTTCGTCTACCTCAGGATCCGAGCGGCATCACGGCTGCAGCCGCTTATTCCTTGTTCGAATGCATTCGGAACCTGCTTACCAATCTAGACGAGCCTTCTTTAATCGAAAATCTCGTTCGTAAATCCGCACGAGCCTGGATAAAGACTCGGGCCGGTTACCGGGCTCCAAACGAGTGCCTGTTATTCGGGCCTAGTTGGGATTCGTCTTCCTTATCCCGTGAAGACGGGCCCTTTATCGACGAGACATTTTACGGGCCGGGCATAAGATCGTATTCGAAGGAGCTGAACGCTTTAGGAGTCGTGGTGGAAAAGGAAAATGGGTGCTCGTTGCTCGCCTCCCACATGGAGTCCCACGCGAAAGATTTCGCGGCCATCAAACGGATTTATTCCTTCCTGAACGAGTCAAAATGGAGAGCTCCGGTTAAAAATGCCGTGAAAATATGGGTTCCGGTTGGGTCCGATGGCGGCAAATGGGTAACCTCTGAAGAATGCGTTGTTCACGACAAAGACGGTCTTTTTGGAGGTAAGTTTTATGTTTTGGACACGTTTTACGAGAAGGAGCTGTTGACTTTTTTCTCCTGCAAGCTAGAAGTCAAACAATCCCCGTGTATCGACGATTACCGTGACCTATGGATTGATTGGGAGAAGAAATATTCGAGCCGCCCTTTGGAAAGCAGCGAGTGCCTCGCCTTTTGGTCTTACGTTGCAAGGCATTGGGGCCCGAAGGCGCGGGAAGCTCTCTCCGAGAGCTTCCAGAAGCTTCCGGTCTTTTGTGGCTCGGGTGGTGGGATTTTACTCGTGGACAAGCGTGATGTATTCATCCCGGACGATCTCTACCTCAAAGACCTGTTCGAAAGTTCGGCTTCTTCACGTCCTCTGTTCGCCTGGTGGCCTCGTCCCAGTTCAAAGTACTTGCCTAGGAACAAGCTGCTTGACATTTTCGGCAAAATCGGCGCTCGGAATTTATCCGAGTCTGTTGAGAGAGTCGAGGACTCGTCCACGCGTGTGTGGCCGGCCGCCCAGGAAAGTTCGGGTGAGGCTTTCGTTCGAAAGAGAGGGTTCGTAAAATTGATTCTTGGTTTTCTTGCGGGCCTCGAAATTGAGCCCGACGAGAGGCATAGTGCCGTGAAGAACTTGCTCGAGGCTACCGTTATCGAGACCCCATCACCGATAACTATCGAGTACAGACTGAGGCTTAAATCTGGGGAGGTCGTGAGTGCCGGTGCACGTGGGTTGATGCGTTGGGAGAGGGACACGTGTCGGTTTTTCATGCACGGGTCGGGCGGGTCGGGTGGTTTTAAGAATATTCTAGAAAGGGGGATTTGTTTTGCTCGGGTGGTCTCGAAGGGGCTTATGTGGGACAAGGAGGATGAGATCGGGCCGCTTGTCGAGCTGGTTGAACTCGGATTTTTACTGGAATTTGACGAGGCGGCGGTCGAGTTCTTGATGAAGACGAAGAACTTACAGATATTTTTGGAGGATGAGGAGTTTTTATCCCCTGCATTGCCTTCTTGTTTGGTACGTGTATTTACATCTCTGAATGTTTAATTTCAAATTTGTTTGTACTTGATTTGATTTGCCCATTTTACCGGTCTGTGAGGATTTTAAAACATTGCTGCTGTGGTTTTTTCTGAAGTCTTAACTAGATTTAATCCTTTTTCCCAGGTATGAAGTTGGATTATTGCGAGTTTTTGTAAACAACTAGCGTATGATGCGGGTTTTTGTAAACAACAAGGCGACTTTGATTGGGTTCTCATAAGCCCATAAGTTCATATCATGTGCTCCAAACCCAAATGAAATGAAATCGTGACTTATTCACTCCAAGACACGTCGTCTGTGAATAAGTCTCGAGGGGACATTTGTAGACAATTATATTTTGAGCCAATAAAATGGCGACAGGTGTCAAATTCCATGTCAAAATCAATTTAATAATTTTATATTTTATTTTGGAAATTATTCAAATTTTAATTCCTAAATTAAATAGTTAATTAATTGATTATTTAATATATATTGTTGGTCAATTAAAGAATACCACATGTATATTTCGAAGGCCAATTAAAGAATGCCACATGTCATTTTCTTGGAGAGTAAAATAAATAATTATTTCTTTTAATAATTATGAAAGAGATAAATAAGTGAACATGATCAATCAAATTGAAGTCTTCTTTTCCAAGAATTCACCTTCTAATTATTTTTTTAATAAATAAATATTGAAAATTATGGACCAATCAAATTGAAGTCTTCTTTTCTAAGACTCTTCTTCCTAACACTTATATATAGGGATCCTCCCTAAGGTGAAAATCACAATTTATATTCATATTTCAAGTTCCAAGTTCAAGAGCTCTAGAGAATTCTCTCAACGAGATTCAAGTGTTCTTGAAGATCCAAAGGCGTTCTTGAAGATTCGAATCAAGATTCAAGCGTTCTTAAAGATCCAAAGGCGTTCTTGAAGATTCAAATGAAGATTCAAGTGCATTCAAGTTCAAGACCGACGTTCAATTCGGAAACAAGCTGTCAAGCCTCCGAATTACGTTATTAAAGTCAAATCCGGCGTAGAGAAGATCGAAGATCAACTTTGCAACGAATACCAAGGACTCGTGTTCTTCACGTTCTTGGAAAATCAAGACGTTCGATTCAAGATCAAGCTGTCAAGCCCTCGAAGAAACGTTATTTAAACTCATATCAAGACCGGCGGAGATCAAACTGAAGATTCATCTCCAAAAGTCTCAAATTCACTTAAAGATTGTTCTTGAAGAAATTAATCAGAGGAATAATAGAGATTTAGAATTCACTATATTTCATTTGATCCGTTGAAATCCATTTGTACAAATTTCTCGTGTTTATTAATTCAAGAATACGAATTTTGCGTTACACAAGCCTAAGAGGCCAATGGTCAACTTCGTAAGGGGTGTCAACCGAATCGGTTCTAAGTTGAGCTATAAGAAAATATGAAATAAATATATTTGAAATTAAGGTTGAGTTTTGAATTTTTGTCTCGTTCGGGAATTGAAATAAAAAAATAAAAAAATACATTTGTTTTGTTCAAAAATAACAAGATATAACTAAGTATAACATAAAAATATAAGAATTAATTTGATATAAATTAAAGAAAAATTGATGATAACGAGTTGATGAAGGATATTTTTTGTTCGAAATAATGGTTATCGAATTTAAATTATTAATTGTATAAGTAGAATTATAAATTAAAATAAATTAAATTAATCACTTTTTATATTTTTGTTTCATTTACTGCTTTAACGAGATAAATTTTATTAATTTAATTGAATTGAAAAAAAAAAATGATCCATAGGGTTAAAAAAGCAAGCTCTGTGCCAGTCACAGGGAACCATACCCACTCATTGGACTATAATCAGCCATGTCAGCGTACCAAATCAGGTCTACTAGGCACGTCACCACAAACCATAAAAAAGAATAGTTCCCCAGAAGGAAACTGTATTACTGTACTACGTTGTCGTTTTTACCGCCACACATCCGAATCCTTCATCATCAAAGAGAATATCTCCACCGAGAGGGGCCCACCATCTCCAATCTACCCCTCCTCAGTCCCATTGCAACAAGGGCAGTTTTGTCATTCGAACAAGATATTTATTTGTTAAATTGAAACTTCATATTTTAGAACACGAATATAAATAAAAAAATGATAGTACTATATATTAGTATAATGGTGCATTTTTGTCTGAGTGTAGGATCGATCTAATGTTTTCACTCAATATTTGTGAAGTATCATGTGTTTTTTAATGGTTAAATTAGACAGATTTAATGGTTAAATAGTTAAATTGTTATTTTTTTAAATATATACGCATACAATGAAATTGAAATATCGTATTATATAAAAATAATACAATAAAACAAATATAATATTTCATAATGAACATTGAACAGTCTTTTATCTTATGTACAAATTTGTAGTGCTTTTAGTTGGCAGTTTTGCTTTGACTGCGAGTTGAGTATAACAAACGGCGTCCCTTCACATTCATTTCGTTACTCTCTATCTCATCTGTTACCACTTTCTCTCTCTTCCGATATCTATTTTATCTCTCAGATAAAACCGTAGAGTTGTTATTTGCTGAAATTGAAAGGTTGAGCAATTTTTATTTTCCCTTTTCTATTTCAATCTTATGAAGAGGTGCGAGCTTTGTAAGCGGCCGGCGCGGACGCACTGCGCGGCGGACCAGGCGAGCTTGTGCTGGCCCTGCGACGCCGCCGTGCACTCCGCCAACTTCCTGGTGGCGAGGCACTCCAGAACCCTGCTCTGCCGCGTGTGCCAGGGCCCGACGCCGTGGTCCGCTTCCGGCTCCGAGCTCGGACCCATCGCCGCCGTCTGCGAGATGTGCGTCGATCAGAGATCAGGCGGAGGAAACGGCGGAGGCGGTTCTCCTTCGTCGGATGAGGTGGAGCAGGCGGTGGTAGAGGAGATTCCAGTGGTTGCATGGTCGCCGCCGCCGGCTGAGAGCAGCTCAAGCGCGGAGAAGACGGAGGTGTCGCGGAAGCGGCGACGGACGGGCGGTTCTTCTGGAAATTTCCGATCCAATGTGATTATTGTTTNGTCGATTAATTTGATAAATTGTTAATTAAATTTATGTTCGATTGGGTAATGAACGGTGGGGATGCATTTGGTGTTTATTTTGCAGGAAGATCAAAGCTCGTCGTCTTCGCTCAACACATTTACTTCGGCGCCGTCGCCGGCGGCGGCGGCGCGTGCTACGGCGTGGCGGAATGCGGGTTCGGAACGGGTGGGTACATGCGGGTCGGGCGTTTTGGATTAGGTGAGTAGATTTTATTTGACCGGAAGGAACGGGTTCGGGTTGAGAAAGGGCCGGGCTGGGTATGTGGTAAAGGCCGTCGATGTGAAATTCAGATACTGACTTTTAGCCGTTAGATATTGCGAAGTGAGAACTGATCTCTTTTGTTTATTAATTAAAAAGTTTATTTGTGATTTTCCTGTCAAAGAAATTATTGTGCTGTAATTGGGATTAGTGAGTGTGAGTGGGTGATTAATTAGAACTTACGCAAAGGAAATCTGTTTTACCGGCTGAGTTTGATAACTTATGGTTAATTGTATAGTACTCCCTCCATTTTGAAATATAAGGTATTTAAGGTTATTGCACAAATATTAAGGAGACATTAATTAATGAATAAATTGATTAAATTAACCTTATTTACTCTAATCACAACCACTCCACACTTCCTTAATTTCAACACAATGAGGGTATATTTGGAAAAAAATGCAAAAATTTGTCTTGATTTTTGAGCACGCCTTATATTTCAAAAAAAATGAAAAATCTTTATACGCCTTATATTTCAAAATGGAGGGAGTAATAATTTTCTCCCCTCATTTTGTTGGTTTGTATGAATAATTCATCACATGTTCTAGAATGATACAAAATCTAATCATTATGTTGTCGAACAGTCAATTTTTTTAGTAGTTTGATTTATATTATGAAATGTTATAATTTATATATTTTTGTTGAACTCGTAAGATTTTAATTTAAATGTGTATAATCCATTGATAAAATATAATTTTAGGTAGTCATATTTTTCTAATAGATATATATACTTACGATGATCATATGTATTCTAAGAAAACAGTAGTACACTCAACTTTAATATTTCATTGCATCGTGTCATTAAAAAATATAAAATGAGCCAAATTATTAACACTTAAATTGATATTTTCAGTTTAGTTTTTTGTCAACGTAACTTTAAATTCAATAAAAGACAGCGAAGCTAATTCCTCATAATGAAAAGTCTCACGTTTGTAGTTATCCGGTTGAGATTTTATTCTATAAAATAATAAGTGAAAGGCTACCATATTTTCTTTTAATTATTTTCTTCACAAATATTTGGGAAGTAGTGGCTAGAAGCTCTACTTAACCAACTTAGAATAATTTAAGCAAAACTAATGGCATAGAATTGCTCATAGCCAATGGATTAAACTTTCCTTAAGCTACAACTAGTGATTCGGCTTTCTTTGGTGTGGTCAGGAATTTCAATTTTTTGATGGATTAAATAATTGTTGGTCTGAGCTGTCTGCTTCGTAAATAGACTTATTTAGCTGCTTAATGTACGACTAATTCACTAATTGTTGTTACTTGTTAGGTAGATACTTATTGAACAAAAAATGAAGCATTATGCACTTATAGCTACGGGTCTTATTGAGCCGAGCTGAGTAGCTCAAATTAGAGTTTTCATTCGTTTAACAAACGAGTAGTTTCGGCATTCAATAAATATAGAACATCAAATGAGTTATTTAAGAACATACAATATTCATTTCCGAACAAGTTTTAGGTTGCCTTGCTTCATTTAAAACCGATAAAATTTAAATATATAAATATATAAAAACAAGTTGTTCGCCTTCAAGCCCGATTCGGCTCTTTTAATAAACAGACTCAATTACGAACCAAAATTGAGCTTTTACAAACCAAATCGAATTTTATTCGTAAACAACTCGTTTCGATCAACAATTCTACTTATAGCATGACCTCCCATTGGAAACTTATTATTATAGTGAATGTAAGTAAAAATGGCACCAAAATATCGAAATTGATGGGTAGTAAGAAATAGTGCTTAAATAGAAACTTTATTAATGAAATAATGAAAACCCTGCAAAACCGTGGTTGAGGCCAGAGGGAATTTCTCATATCCACATGCCTATCATTTTCTTTACATGTAGGCTGTACGTTTTGTAGTTCATTTATTTCCCTTTTTATAATCAATTAATTAAATACCCTCGTTTGAGTGTCATTGAAGGAATTGATTATAAAAGAAAACGTAGAAAGAATCAAGATACGGGGCCACTCTATCTCGTGGTGGAAAATCATTCTTTTAGATCCACAAACATTGGTGTGAATTTGTCCGAGTCAAAATGAACAAGATAATTTGATTTTGACTTCATAATTAAGGTACTATACTTGTTATGCTGTTATAGCTATTTTTATAATTTTCTTTAACAAGTAGGCCCTTTAACAAAGAAGGTGTTAATTGAAAATTACCATACGGGTCTTTTGCCCTCAATGATACGAGTAAGGCTACAAATGAATCGAGCGACTTGCAAGCTGCTCGCTAGCGCTTAAGTCAAAGTTCAGCTCAAGCTCGAGCTGCTCGCATGTTATCGAGTCAATCTCGAGCATAAATTTTGAAAGGTCGTTATTGAATTATCAAAATACTTCTTATACATAAATATTACCGTATTTTATATGTGTACTTAATGGTAATTTTGCTTTAAATTTGAGTCGAACTCGAGCCAAGCTCAAGCGATTTTTCGAGCATTTTGATTTCAATCGATCTCGAGTCGAGCTCGAACGGTTGTCTTCTTTTGTCGAGTCGATCTCGATCCATAAATCGAGCTCGAGCTCGAGCAGGTTAAAAAAAAATCAATTTTGCTCGATAATGCAAATGCCCGACTAGACTCGACTTGTTTGCAGCCCTAGGTACAAGTTAATTTGTCCACCGATTAATGTAGTGTGAAATTAACTTACCAGACAATATGTGGTTAAAAAAGATACTCGAGTCACTAGGTTATATACTTGCATCTTTTGCCTTACAAACTTATTTTACAGAATGAAAATGATGTTTACTTACTCTTTTAATAAAGGACTTGTGGTAGTTATGTCTTGTGTGGTCTGTTACATCTTAATATTGTTATGACATGATCATTGACCCTTAAGTCACTTTCCTTCATATTTCATTTGAGTCAATATATAATGTTTTTTTTGGATAAAACCCCAACAATTCATGTCCTAACATGGCACTCTATGCATGAACAAGGCTAGTGATGCAAAATTTTCCATTTATCTTGTTTCGGCCATAGGCAACGTGAGAATAAGGTGATATGAGAAAAAAGAAAGTCGGTTAATGGATTTACTGAGGTTAAAAAAAATCATGTAAAAAGTAAAAACACAACGTTTCAAGAGACTTTAGGAAAGACTAACGGGTTCACCACAGAGCTTTTGCAACTCAGTTTCCAACAATTTGAGCAGGTCTTGCTTCGTTCGCCTGTAAATCCAAGATCGAGAATCCTGATCCCAATCAAACCTAGACGGGCCACTACAAAACAAATATATACTTAGAGAGAATATGAAAAACTATAAGAAAAACAATGTGATTGTGTATATAAGATAGAAAAGTGATTATAGAATCAAGATATGTCGAGCTTGAGTATTTTTCGTTCGTTCAACTCAACCTCAAAAACCGAACCACCTGTACTCTCAATGTATTTTTCCGTGTCATCGAATCAAAATCAAAATATAGCCAAGGCTGATTATTTGGTGAGATATAATGAACTAGTAAAAAACACCGACATTGGCATCAAGCTGACAATTTATCCTTTTCTTTTTCTTCTTTTTTTAAGAAAAGGAAATGAAAAAGATAAATCATGTCACTCGGAAACAAAGAAGAATCTGGTCAAGAAAGGAACTAATACCTCACTGGAGAGGACATCCAAATCTGCCTATTTGGTGTTTGCTTGTTTATTACATAAGTTCCCAAGTCCCCAAGCTTCAAGGTTAAGACTTCATTCTGAAAACAAACTTATATAAGAAAATGGACTGTAACATAAAGCTTGGCAAGACAAAAATTATTTAATTTTGATCTAAGCTATCTCACCCCATAGTCTACATCATACCCATCAACCTCCACAGAGTCACCATACTCCTATAAGGTAAAAAAAACCAGTCAAACACATAGCATTATCTTGATATGCCATTTTACTGGAACTAGGTAAGTAGATGACATATGCATCTCGACAGACATCTATACTAAGCAAGATCAAAACTTTTCCGAGCGAGTTTCTTAATTGAAATAAATTACCGGGCCCAACATAAAAATGCAAAACAAATATACCTTACTGAATAATCTAAGATAAGAAATCAAGATCGCAACTTGTTTAAATTTTAACGTAACATCAAAGGGATGTATATGACATATGCATCTCAACAGGCATCTATACCAAGCAAGATCAAAACTTTTCCACACAGAGTTATATAATATTCAGACATTTGCGGGCTTTCCGAGCGAGTTTCTTAATTGAAACAAATTACCGGCCCCAACATAAAAATGCAAAACAAATATACCTTACTGAGTTATCTAAGAAAAAAATCAAGATCACGACTTGTTTGAATTTTAACGTAACATCAAAGGGATGTAGATGACATATGCATCTCAACAAGCATCTATATTAAGCAAGATCAAACCTTTGCCACACAAAGTTATATAATATGCAGACATTGCCGGCTTTCCAAGCGAGTTTCTTAATTGAAATAAATTATCGGCCCCAACATAAAAATGCAAAACAAATATACCTTACTGAGTAATCTTAGATAAGAAATCAAGATGACGACTTGTTTGAATTTTTTTTTTTTTTTTTGGTCGGTAGACTTGTTTGAATTTTAATGTAACATCAAAGGGATGATCCTTCATCAACACTAGGATTATCCAAGAACCTGAAGCCTTCCAAGTAGAACATCCCAAACAATTACCTCAAGCTTCTCGAGTAGATTGTGAATGGTTGAATTAGCTAATCTGTGATACTCGTCTTCCTGCAGCACAGAGCTGTGCACAAGTAACATATACGTAAGCTGAAAATCTAATGTAAATCATCCAAATCATTTTAATTTTTAACTAAATCAAATTCTCAAAGTGACCAAATATCCAAAAAACGAATCACCAAAGAAAGCTCAAAAACCCAAAAAATGTGACCATCTATGAAACGTTTTCAGTTCTTACCACCTTACAACATTTCAAATCAAAACCAAAACGAAAACTAAATAAGTAATTTAAAAAAAAAAAATCGTCCCAACAACCCTTTTTCTAATACCCATTGACTCACCGATATGAAAAAAAAAATGATATTTTTGAAATCCCAACAACCCTTTTTTCGAAAATCACCAACACGCCAAGTTTCAGAATCTCACCGATAATCAACGGCGGCGGGCCCAAGAGACTCCTCCTCACTCAGAGAAGACAGACAGCGGCAAAAGACGCCGTTGCATGACAAATTAGGGCGAAGGCTAGGAGCACAATCGGCGGAAAACGAAGGCTCTACAGAGCGGTTAGAGAGAGAAGGAAGCAGAAAGCTTTGGCGTGCTCGAATTGAAAACGACGACGACGACGACTGTAGAGGTCTCAAAGCTCTCAACAGTGTTCTTCTCAGTGAGTTAATTGCCATTCTTTTCTGATTTTTTCTCCTTTCTCCGGAGAAATGTCGAGATTGGGGAATTTTTGGGGTGCGTTTTTTCTATTGGGCCTACCATTCGTTTGGGCCAGCTTAATCATTTTCTGGGCTTTTGTTTGAACCAGCGGTTTCAGTTCATAACCGGAACAGGAGGTTCGACCTTTTTTTAAGAAAATATTTATTTTTAATTATTTTTATTTTTTTAATTAATTCGGCGACAAAGAACTAACAGTTCAATTAACCAGCCGTGCATATGTTCGAGCCGGGGGCCGGTTTAGGGCCTTCAACCCTCGGCCCACGACCAACGATTTCGACCCGAAACTGGTTTTGGCCATGACTATAATCGAATTATCTGTTAACACGTTTCGGTTCGACTTGCGAAAACTCAATCTCGTCTTTCTATATAATTAAGCAAGTCAAACTCAAATAAATAATCGAACTTGTCGATCATACAAATAGAGTCGAACATGTTAACAATCAACTCTGTAAGAGTTTTTTATTTGTCGAGAAAATGAGACCAAATTAATTAGTGGAGGCGAAATCAACAAAAAACAATTGGAAAATAGATAATGGACTATGCAATGAGACGAGCCCAATTAAATAGCCTGCAAGACAAAGTGTGTGTCAAGCTTAATTATCTAGCTCATTTGATATTGTCAAATCAGCCCATTAAAAATTTAAAGGCAAAAGTGTGTTGGACCACATTATATACGCAATTGATAAAAATCTAGTAAAGGCACAATTGTCATTTGACAATGAAGGATTATTTTCTTTCCTCTCACTTTGATCATCACTTTTCCACCATTGTTTGTTAGATTAACAAATTTGACCTGAACCTTAAGATATCCAGTTCAAAATTAGATAGGGCTAAATAAAAAATTCACGGAGCTATATATAATTTTTTTTTTGTAAATAAGTAAGCAATTTTATTTTTTTTGGGACATGAGGTTGGAGCCCACCCTAGCCTAAGGGTGACTCCACCCCTGCATGTGATAGAATATAATAAATCGGTATATTTATGATGTAAGACAAATCTAAGTACAAAATTATAAGGTATTACTCTTAACAAGATACTTTTTTCGATATACATATAAATTTCTAAATTAAAATGTTATATTTAAATAGTAACATAAAAAAATATGTGATATTTTATAATATAAATAGATATTTTTCGTTAAAAAATATTGATGAGTCGACATGCCTAATCCTAACTATTAGAATGCTCGTATAAGTTTTTGTGCAAAATGAAAGTCCAATGTGATTAAATTATTTTTATATTAATGAATAATCATCCAACAGCATAAATCCACAGTGGATGAAAAGCTCATGTTTTAAAAAAATTCAAAATCATCATTTTACATTTAAAAATTTAATGCAAACATATATTTACAAAGTTAAACTACTTCATATTAATTTGTCAAGTAATGGTTATTAATTTGTCATTAGAACCTCAAAATTATCTCCCTTTGGAGGTGCAGTGAAATGCTATTGTAGGATTGGAAGTTGGACATACGAATTTTGAGGATTNAAAAAAAAAAAAAAAAAAAAATAGCAAGTGGCAAAAATTTGTTAATCAAATTCAAAGGTTCTTGTTGAATTTGATTCTCATTCCTTTCTCAATATCAGATAACCAATGGTTATATGCTTGGTAATAGTATTTTATTTGACACAATATTTTTGTTCTGTTGTGTAAAATTAGATTCCACACGAAACTTCTGATCTCCTCACAATTTCACTTTACATCCTCTTTTTTTTATTTATTATTTTTTGGCCTTTGCTTGAGGACAGAACACTGAACAAGTTTTTCTTGGTTGATAAATGAAAATTGAAGAACCTTAAGAAAAAATATGTACCTTCATGTATAATGTAACTTTATTCTTGTGTTTGCTCGTATAAAAACATATAACAAACTCAAACTCAGCTCTTTTGTCACGATGAACACAAATTAATATGTCTATCAACTGATATAATACAAGATTAGTTTATTCTGAACTGCGTGAGTGTTGATTTAAAGAACACATGATCTTATTACACAACAATTTGATAGGTCAACAAATTCAAAATATATACAAAAAAGTGTGTATCCTTGCAATTTACATATATTCGATTAATTTAATCTTGTTATAGACTTGGTTATTGCAATATTATACAAGCTCAAATAATCTTACTTTGTCAATATATGTCAAGTCTTTATTTCATTACATAAAAAATTATGTTTTTTATAAAGCTGATGTAAAATCTTGAAATTTCATTTTTTTGAATATCACAATTTTATTCGAAACCAATAACTAGTCTTCTCATAAATTTTAGCCCATAATCCTTTTAAGTTTTAATTCTGAACATAAAAAAATCATATTCAATGAACTTTAATACATTAATTGCATAAAGTATAAATATATGTAAAAAGTATATTCATGTGAGATAAGAAGCATGTTTGTTTATGGATTTTTTCAAAAAAAAATCCACATTTTAATTCAACCACTTTTTTTAACTCAATTTTAATTCAACTCCACTATCATCAAAATTATTAATATAATTAAATAATATCAATCATTCATTCATATACACCATATCAACCTTAATTCACAATTCATCCACTCACATTATTTTAACTAACTATCACTTCATATCTTTCTCTCATCCTTTTACATCAAATCAATTTTAATTATTTTAGAACAAATATTATTTTAATATACCCACACAACTAAACATACCAGCTTTTTCAAAATTAACCAAACAAAATAAAAAAACCAAAATATTTTATAAACAAACATGCTCTAAATGTACATGACCTACTATTAAAATCGTCATACTTTTTAAAACAAATATGGCGTCATACTCTTAAAAATAAAATTAATTAATACATGACATTTCATAATATAAATATGTACTTTTGTGCACAATGTATTACTTAAAAAACACAAATATATTTCAATTAAAAAAATTTAAATGTATATCATTTCATAACAAAGATAAAAATAACATGACGGGCCATCTAACAGTTAGAATGGCCTATAAGTGCAATTTAATACTTGTAATTAATAATCTTATTTCTATTCATATATTTTGGGAAATTTTTTCGCTACCTGTATACATATCTTTTAGGTCAATAAGCTCCACCTCAAAAAAATAGGTTAATANAAAAACCTATCTGGTGCAATCATCAACTTCAGCTGTATTTGCTTTCCGTGGCCACAGAAGCCTTTCAACTTTTCTTCTCTCGATTTTTTTGAGGTCTTTTTTCCAATCAGATTCCTTGGTATTGAATTTCTCGAATCTGGGTTTACTTTCTTGATCTTGCTTTTAAAAATTCCAATAATTAATCACCGCTAATTTCGCTATAAATCTGACTGAACATTTGTGCCTTTTTTGCTCAAATTAGGGTAGGACGATAATACTAGGAGTGTTGTTCTTCATTTAGAGCCTTGTTATCCCCTGGGTTTCGAGCCGAGGAGCTATACTCTTCAGGCAATCTGGCTTACAAGAGGTTAGATCATAATTCTTTCGTTTTCTTTTTTAATTGTGATTTTTATTATATGTTTGTTGCATGCTTTCAATTTCTTGGAGTTGATGTTGTTTCGTACGAGCTAATGCTCTTTTGTTTTTTCGGATGTTGATTTGCAGAAATTATATGGAAATTAGTGGACTTTGAGCTATGTTTTCTGGTTATAATCCTTATACTTTGAATTATCATTGCCCATATAATGCTTGATTTAATGTCGTTTTGAAATACGGCTACTTTAATGTAGCCAGTTGCTGTTTGCTCCCGTGTTTCGAAGTGTTATCATCAAAGAAGAAAACTTCCGAGCATATCTGTAATCTAAGCCATCTTGTTTCATACGAGCTAATGTTGATTTGGGCTCCTGCAGCTTGTTTTTGATATATTTTGAATTTGTTTTATTGATGTCCATTTGTTGAAAAATGTGGATATTGGTGGAATTTGAGCTCTCAAATGTGGATATTGGTGGAATTTGAGCTCTTTCTTTTCTTTAATAATCCTTGTTAGTTTGAATTATTATTGCCCATATGATGCCTAATATTTGTTGTAGCACTAATGTAGTTATGAATTACAGCTACTTTGATGTAGTAAATTGTTGTTGTTTGCTCCCGTGTTTCGAAAGTGCACGTGTTATCATCAAAGAAAAAAAATTGAGAGCATATTATTTCAATTTCTTGGAGTTAATGTTGTTTCCTACTAGCTAATGCTGATTTGGGCTCTTCTGTTATGTTCTGATATATTTTGAATTTATCGTTCCTCATGTTGATTTGTTGAAATTGTGTGGAAATTGGTCGGATTTTTCAAACCTAAGTTATAATGCCTTATAATTTGAATTATTATTGCCAATGTGATGCTTGATATTTGTTACAGCTCAATGTAGTTTTGAGTTAAAGCTACTTAATGCAGGCAGTAGTTGTATTGAGAGCATATCTGTAATCTAAAACCTCTTTCAATTTCTTGGAGCTAATGCTGATTCGGGCTCTTGTTTTTTGTTTTGATATATATATATATATATATATATATATATATTTTCATGAAGTTAATTTGTTGAAATTATGTGGAAATTGGTGGGATTTGAGCTGTCTTTTTTCCTTTATAATCTTTATAGTTTGAATTGTTATTGCTCGTATAATGCTAGATTTTTGTTGCAGCTCTAATGTAGTTTTGAATTACAGCTACTTTAATGTTGTCAGTTTTTTTTTGCTTCCGTGTTTCAAAGGTGCATGTATAACCATGAAAGAACAATATTGAGAGCATATCTGTAATCTGAGCCTTCTCTTGATAAATAATTAAAAGAATTATTGCAAGGGAACTGTAGAATGCTTCAATCTTTTGCATAAACAAATTCTGTTTCTTGTTTGTTAACATCCGAACAGAATATATTTTTCTATCCACTGATAGTTTTTATTCTGCATTGTTGTTTTTATCAGGCATCTGTCTCTTACATGTATTACCGGATCTGGTCTCATAGAGTCGAAGAAGTTTTTATTTCAGTCTGGCAGCTAAAGTAACGTCTAAGATTTCTCACACCTGTGAGAGGGTGTGGGGTGTTAAAGAGAGTGTGATCCTTTTGTGTGTTCTGAGAAGATCAAGATCATCTCACATTTGGAGATTGTGCCGAATTTCGGAGGGTTTGTCGGTTGACTATGGCTAAGATCCCCTTTCGTTGACCACAACCTAGCATTGCCTTCAGCGTGTGATTTTTTATTTTATTTTATTTTATTTTATTTTATTTTTTTGCTTTGCATGTATTTTGGAAAGTAAGCTTACTTGACTTTCAGTTACTCTAGAATCTTGGAATTAGTGTTATCTGATGTGAGCCAAATCGTTGTTTTGGAGAGATGGTTAGATTTTCATGCTTTCAAGTTCAGAGTCATTCACATAAACACAAGGTCGGTTGATTACTCTTTTAATTTTATCCTCAAGATC
>BKCP01008181.1:1548838-1595947 GCA_008636005.1 Striga asiatica | reverse complement strand
TCCTGTTTTGCTCTGATTTAATTTTCTTTCGAGTACACTCTAACACTTATATTGTCTTATATCTCGGTGCAGTCTTTGGCGTTGGCTCATGCCGATATTGATGATGGGAAGGTCGTTTTTGTCCCGTGGGTCGAGACAGATTTTAGAACTGGTGAAAACCCTTGGTGGTCGTAAAACTTTCGAATTTTCATCTGATAGTGTTTTGTGTCGTATATTCACATCGTTTATCTTTCATGAAAAAATCTGTTGTTAATTGTTATAGACAATTCAGAATATAGCTGTGTTGTGTTGTTATCATTGAATGTTATTCTATTGTGAATAATTCTTGATTATTTGTAATTAATTTGGGAAGTTAAAAGGATGTGCCACGAGCTTCATGTCATTAGCCAGAGAGAATAAACGATCACTGGATTGTTTCAAACATTTCTTTCCTCTGGCAGACAGGTACTTTTATGTGTACCCTTTTGGACATTCTAAAAAATAAGCCCTCAATTTGCTTTGTGCCCGGCAATAACTCGTTTCCTTTGTTGATTTTCGAGTCGACCGACAGTTTTGACTCGCTCGTCGAGAACCAAACATGAGATGCAGATGCATTTTACGATTATATCCCTCAAATTGCCACCTATAATTATGAATGAGCCCCGATCACAAGCTGCTCCAAACGCATTTTATGAAATCAAGAAATTGAATTATTCGGTTCTACTGAGCTTGTTTAAAGTTTGTTTAGTTAACGAACTGATATGAGTTCGGCTTGTTAAGACTTGGAAATGAGAGCCTTTACAAGGTTTTCTATTTTTCTTTTTTATTATCTTAGTTTATCTCATCAAGACTCGAATTCAGCTTGCTAATTAAAGAGAGGCGCGACTCGATCACAACTCGACTATCAGAAGTTCGACTCGACTCTCGTATGCACCTCTTAGCTGTATACTTAATAATGTTTATACTTCACGTTCTTGTTTTTTGGTTTCATATGTCAGAATTCAAAACACGTTTAAGATGAAGAAAGCACTTCTCCTTGAGCTATTGAAGAAGAGAAAACTAAAAAGTAATTATAATGGTTATTTCCTTGAATCTTCAAGGTAGATAAAGTCGTCGTTTTTTTCTCCTTGTGATGTGAACAATTTTTGGATTATTCTTGTTGAAAGAAAATTTGGAACAGGCTACAGCAAAAAAATATAATTGGACTTATTCATGTGAAATGGGATAGAATAAACAATCATTTTCATAAATTATTTATTCCATCTACAGTTTTAATAAAACAAATCTTGAAATTAAAAAAAAAAAAAAGTAAAAAAATCCATGCACAAACACAACTGCTTAGATAAGTTTTCTTTCCTTTTGTACCATTCAATATATTAATTAAATTTAAAGCACGTCAATGTTCCCGATGAGTGTTGGAGTCACTCACGACAATCCTTACTTGATTCCAAATTCCAATTGGTCAATTGTGTAAATTGTCCACTCAAAGATCGAGAATCTTCTCTGTGTCAATAAACAATTCTGTTATTGTTGGATATACTAATTTTTTCTATTAAAAAAATGTTCCACTAAAGAATAATGATGAAAAACTACGGCCCTCAAAAAGTCAAAAGCCTCTAGAAAAAATTTGGAGACTTTGCTACCCAAAGCAAATACTGTACAAAACAAGAAGTTATGTACAACATTCTTTATTACTCCATTATTGGCTCTATAAGAAAAACATTCTTCCAAGTTCCACACTAAACTTCATTATAAAACAAAGACCAATAGTTCAAAAAAAAAAAGTGAGCAATCAATATTCAATACTTAACATACCATGACTACCCTTATAGAAACCTCAAAAGTTGGGCCGCTGCCGGCGGTGGCCCCGGCAGCCCACCGGACTTTGCCGCTCACCTTTCTCGACCTCTGCTGGCTCCATTTCCACCCAATTCGCCGCCTTTTCTTCTACGATTGCTCCTTTTCCAAGTCGCATTTCCTCGAAAGCTTCGTACCCAAGCTCAAACACTCGCTCTCGTTAGCTCTCGAACTCTATTTCCCGCTCGCCGGGACTTTAATCTACCCTTCCGACACCGAAAACCACAAACCCACCATCCGTTACTCGCCCGGCGACTCGATCCCATTCTCGATTCACGAGTCGTCGGAGGCCGGCGAAATTTTCGACTCGCTCGTCGGTAACCAACCGCGACACGCCGACGCATTTTACGATTATACCCCTCAACTTCCACAAATTGTAACCGAGCCCGACCGCAAGCTCCTCCGATTGCTTGCGGTCCAAGTAACCCTTTTCCCGGGCCGCGGCGTGTGCATCGGGCTAACCAACCACCACTCGGCCGGCGATGCGAGCTCGATCGTGGGCTTCGTTCGGGCTTGGGCCTCGACGTGCAAATCCGGTCTTCTCGAGAACGCTCGTCCGGTTTTCGACCGGGGCTTGATCGACGACCCATTGGGAAGATTGGAATCGGTTTATTGGGACCAAATGAGACGAGTCCCGTTGACTCTTTCGCCATTTCCCCTGCCCACAAACAGGGTTCGGGCCACGTACATTCTAGACCGGGCCCGAATCGAGAAGCTCAAGGATTGGGTGGGGGCGAAGTCAGGATTTTCGGGCCTCGACCGCCCGTCATCGTTTGTGGTGGCCTCGGCTCACGTGTGGACGTGCCTCGCGAAATCGCTCGTTTGGGACGACAAAAACGAGGAGAATCGAGTTTGTGATGATGATGATGATGATGAGGTGGATTATTTTTTGTTCGCGGCGGATATTCGGGCCCGTTTGAGCCCGCCATTGCCCGGGAGCTACTTTGGCAACTGCTTATCGGGCGGGCTTGCGAAGGTTCGGCACGAGGAGTTGATCGGACCGAACGGGCTTTTTGTGGCGGCCCGGGCCATAGCCGACGAGATCAAGAACAAGTTGAATGGTAAGGATAGAATCATGGGATGGTTGGAGAATATTGGGAAGGAAATAATGTCGATTGGTGGAAAACGGATGTTTTCTGTGTCCGGGTCAGCCAGGGTTGATTTGTACGGAGCGGATTTTGGGCTCGGGAGGGCCCGAAAGGTTGAGGCTTTGTCGATCGATGGGGAAAAGTATTCGATGTCGTTGTGTAGGCCGAGGGATTGTGAGGATGGATTGGAGATTGGGCTTTCTTTGCCTAAGGATAAAATGGATGTTTTTGCTAGTTTGTTTGATGATGGTTTGGAGTAAAAGGGGTTGTTTGTTGTAGCTTTGATTTGTTGTTATTGTTGTTGTGTTAAAAGGGTTTTGTAGTAGAGTTGTTTTTGTTTCACTTGGTATGATCATGTGGTGAAATGAATGGGTTATGATTTGAAGGAAAACGTGCATAAACAAGAAATGGAAATAAGGACCGCGATTGATGAAAATAGTATCCAAGTTTTGTCTGAGTAGTTTGTGTTTAAATTTAACNCATTATGGATACCTTATGTGGAGTTTACTAAAAATGTGTACGTTGGTCTAAAGATAAAAGTAGTTCTTTGGAAGAAATTTTTAAAAATGACTTTTGACTATAATTCGTTTCCAAATTAAAAGCTGTATTTATAATACTTTCAATAATATCCGTTTTTTTTTTCAAAAAATATGATGAATTATCAATTTAATCTTAGATTGATCTCCGCCTAGTTTAAGAAAGCAATAGAGGATAATGAATGGTTGACCACTCGAGACGTATTTGTTGACATGTTCATGCATTGGGGTGTTGAAGACAGCTGAAGTTTTTGTTATTTTCGATTCCTTTTTCTTTTCCTTTATTTTTACTGCTTGTAAAGGCGTGAGTCACTTAATTGACTCGTGTTTACGCCTCTTATCTGTTTTTTATGTTTTCCCTTTACTTTCTTATTTTCCACGTGTCGCATCTTGATATGGTGAGTCTGAGCTGAGGGAATATTATGTACTCGCTGCGATCGTCTTCTTCTTTTTTTGTGAGATCTGGTTTTGTAAGCTGTTGGCTAATGAAAAATGGTGTTTTCAAAAGATTGATTTCGTTTTAGTTTAGCTCGTATATTTTGATTTCCAGTTTCTACATGGTATCACTAGGGCCACTTGGATTTTTCTTATGAAATATAAGTCTGAAACATGTGGTCACATTAAGTTTTTCTTGAAAATGGTAGAAGTTCAGTTTGATGAGAAGGTGAAAAAGATAAGGACAGACAATGGAACAGAATTTGTAAATAAGGAGGTGGTTGATTTGCTTAGAGACAAAGGAGTCATCCATCAGAGGTCCTGCCCATATACTCCACAGCAAAATGGGGTAGTGGAGAGGAAGCATAGAGTGATTTTGGAAGTGGCAAGATCTATATCATTTCAGGCAAACCTTCAAAGAGATCTTTGGCCTTATAGTCTTCTAGCTGCAGTACAGATCATTAACACTTTGCCCAGTGAGAAGTTGGGTTGGAAAAGCCCTTTTGAAATGCTTCATGGTGTTCTACCCACCTATGGTATGTTTAAAGTTTTTGGATGCCTCTGCTATGCCAAAAGAAACAGTCCACACACAAAGAAATTTGATGAGAGAGCCATTGCTTGTGTGTTTTTGGGTTATATTTCAGGAGTAAAGGGGTACAGACTATTTGATCTAAAGACAAGGGAGGTTTTTGTTTCAAGAGATGTGGCCTTTTATGAAGGCCAATTTCCTTTTTCAAGAGGAGCTGAAGTATCTGACTCAGATGGCATCAATGTGCCACTGCCTGTGGTGAATGAAATCCAGGAAGAAGGGTTGATTGATAGAGGGTCACAAGTTTGTGATGAAAATTCAATACCAGGAAGTTTGGTGAAAAATCCTACTCAAATGACAGATAGAAACAAAAGAGAAAGGAAGAAGCCTGAGTGGATGAAAGATTATGTGATGGATGATTTTTCCTCAGATGATGAAACAGTGGAGACAACTTTATTCTTCACTGAAGTTGAGAGATCCTTATCAGAACCTGTGCATTATGAGCAAGCTTTACAAGATGATAGGTGGATTGAGGCCATGAACAAAGAGTTGGAAGCCCTTGAGATTAATAACACTTGGGAACTCACACAGTTACCAGCTGGAAAAAAAGCCATTGGCTCAAGATGGGTTTATAAAATTAAGAGGAATCCTGATGGAAGTGTGGACAAATTCAAAGCAAGATTAGTGGCAAAGGGATATCTCCAAAAAGAGGGAATTGATTTCTTTGACAGTTTCTCTCCGGTTGCTAAATTGGTTTCAGTTAGGCTCCTTATAGCTTTAGCAACACAACAAAGGTGGGAGCTACATCATATTGATATCAATAATGCTTTCCTTCATGGTTTTTTGGATGAAGAGGTGTATATGTTACCACCTAAGGGATATGATAAAGCCAAGAAGGGAGAGGTTTGCTTGCTGAAAAGGAGTTTATATGGTTTAAAACAGGCTTCGAGGCAATGGAACATTGAATTTTCAGAAAAACTGCTCAGTTATGGCTTTACTCAGTCCCCTCATGATCATTGCATGTTTATTAAGATTTCAGGTTCTTCAACTCTAGCATTACTGATTTATGTTGATGATGTCCTTGTTGCTGGAGATTCACTGAGTGCTATTGCGGACCTCAAGTAATACCTTCATAATCTTTTTACTATCAAGGATTTAGGGAAGGCAAAATACTTCTTGGGTTTGGAAATTTGCAGTACTGGGAAGGGAACTTATCTCTCTCAGAGAAAGTACATACTGGACATAGTTCGTGATCTTGGTTTGGAAGATTGTAAACCAACTATGACTCCATTGCCCCCAGGAATAAACCTGTCATCACAGGATTCACCAACCTTTTCAGATTCTTCACTCTACAGGAGACTCATTGGGAGATTATTGTATCTGAATCTTTCAAGAGCAGATATCTCTTATGGTGTCCAACAACTTAGCCAATTTGTCCAACACCCTACACAGGCACATTGGAATGCTGCTGTTCATTTGGTTAGATATTTGAAGGGCACTCCTACTTTCGGCCTTTATTATGCAACAACTCCTTCACTACAGCTCGAGGCCTTTTGTGATGCCGACTGGGGTAGTTGTGCTCTGACCAGAAAGTCACTCACTGGATATTGTATTTTCCTTGGGCAAGCTTTGGTGTCATGGAAGACTAAAAAGCAGAAAACCGTTTCTCGATCTTCAGCCGAGGCCGAATATAGATCCATGGCCAGCACGGCTTGTGAGCTTCAATGGCTTACATTTCTGGGTCCAGATCTTTCTCTTTCCTTATCCTCTCCCATATCTCTGTGGTGTGACAACAAAGCAGCTCTCCATATTGCCGCAAACCAGGTCTTTCATGAGCGTACAAAACACCTTGATATTGATTGCCATGTGGTGCGCAATCTTTACAAAGATGGTTTTCTTTTTCCTCGTCACATCTTATCTTCTCTCCAGCCAGCGGATATGTTCACTAAATCTCTGGGCCGTGGTGATTTTCAGCGTTGTGTTTGCAAGTTGGGAATGTGTGTTAACCCTCACCTTCCCACTTGAGGGGGGGGGGGGGGGGGTGTTGACATGTTCATGCATTGGGGTGTTGAAGACAGCTGAAGTTTTTGTTATTTTCGATTCCTTTTTCTTTTCCTTTATTTTAACTGCTTGTAAAGGCGTGAGTCACTTAATTGACTCGTGTTTACGCCTCTTATCTATTTTTTATGTTTTTCCTTTACTTTCTTATTTTCCACGTGTCGCATCTTGATAGGGTGAGTCTGAGCTGAGGGAATATTATGTACTCGCTGCGATCGTCTTCTTCTTTTTTTGTGAGATCTGGTTTTGTAAGCTGTTNTAGAAAATTGAGGATGTGGTGCTTGTTCAAACTTCCAACCCAGTAGGCCTGCACAAATTTCTCATTATAATATTTTCCTTTATTGTTGTTATCATGGAGTGGAATAACTGTTAGCTCTGCATTTTTTATTTCAAAAAAATAAAAATGAAAATGAAAGATAGAAAGTGATGTAGAACGTAATACGAACCGGAATTAAATTGAGATATTCTCTCAATAACTGATAAAAATGAGATACTCTCTCAAGCAGATAAATTTTTCAAGTTCAAAAAAACTAAAAATTCTTAACCCTTCCAACAACATATAAATAAAAAGGAAAATTAAAGTTTTCTAATCTTCCCCACAACTGTAAGATAATTATTTTCTTACCCCAAAATACTAATTACCTAAAGGAAATAAAATAAAATAGTACGAATAATAATGAGACATCAAAACCGGCTAAATCCGAAAACGATCATATTTATTCAAATAAGCCATGGCGGTCTGGTCTTCATCATAAAGCCAAAAATCATAAAAAATAGATCATTCATAAACCATTCCTTCAAAAAGAGAGAGAACACACACATTTATTTCATCCCAAGTTCCCAACACAACACAACACAACATGAAAGTGAAAGAAACAACAAACCTTTCATGAAAACCATTGACAAAAAAACTCATAACTCAAAAGCCCTTTAAGGCTTTAACCCATCACTAAACAAACCAGCAAAAACATCCATTACAGCCTTAGGCAGAGAAAGACCAATCTCCAAACCTCCTTCGAAATCCCTTGGCTTACAAATCGACATCGCGTATTTCTCCCCATCGATCGACAATGTCTCCACTTTCCGAGCCCTCCCAAACCCGAAATCCGCACCGTACAAATCGACCCTATTCGATCCGGACACCGAAAAAACCCGTTTCCCAACGATCGACCCGATTTCTTCAATCCGATCCTCGAGCCTCTCCAAGACTCGATCTTTATCATTCACCACGTGTTTCACCTGCTCGGCTATTACCCGAGCCGCCAAAACAAATCCACCGGGCCCAACTAGCTCTCCGTTTCGGGCCCTCCCAAGCCCGCCCGACAAGAAGTTACCAAAGTAATTCCCGGGCACCGGTGGGTCGACCCGCGCTCGGATATCAGCCGTAAACATGAAAAATTCTACGTCATCATTGCCACCTACTCGACTCTTCTCTTCTTCCTCGACAGCCGAAAGGGATTTCGCAAGACACGTCCACGCGTACGCTGACGTCACCACAAAAGACGACAGGTGGACAAAGCTCGGAACCTCGGCCGACACGAGATCCTTGAGTTTCTCGATTTGGGCTCGACTCACAATGTACGTGGCCCGAACCCTTTTCGTCGGAAGGGGAAAAGGCGAAAGGGTCAACTGATTTCTCTTCGCTCGGTTCCAAATGAACGAGCCGAATCCACGCGGGTCCTTAATCATTGACCGGTCAAAAACCGGAAGAGAATAATCTTCGTGAGATTCCCTAGCTCGATCGAGCTTACACGTCGAAGCCCAAGCGCGTATAAATCCCACGATCGAGCTTGCATCGCCAGCCGCGTGGTGATTGGCTATACCGATGCATACGCCGCGGCCCGGAAACAGAGTTACTTGCAGGGCAAGCAACTTGAGAAGCTTTCGACCGGATGAGTCTATAGCTATATCCGGCAATTGGGGGATATAATCGTAAAATGAGTCGGCTTCTCTGGGTTGGTTCCCGACGAGAAGGTCGAAATCGTCATTCGACTCGAAAATCGCCAGCGGAACAGAGTCGCCGGGCTCGAATCGGATAACGGGCTTATCTTCTTCGCTCGTGTCTGAAGGGTATACTATTTTGCCGGCGAGAGGGAAGTACTGCTTGAGAACTCGAGCTAGCGAGTGCTTGAGCTTGGGTACGAGGTTGTCCGAAAACTCGGGTTTTGAGCAAGAAAGGTCGTAAAATAGGAGGCGGCGAATGGGGTGAAAATGCAGCCAAAAAATGTCTTGGTAAGTGAGAGGTAGAGAACATTTGGCTGCAGAATCGGGCGGTGGCCCGACTCGGCAGATTTCAATAAACGCAGTCATATTTTTTCTAACAGAATTTGAGAGAAAGATGTGAAGGTGTATAGTTTTTTATAAGTATGAGATGAGATTATTATTGCAAAGGGTGTTAGTTAGTTCATTGGTCTCTTTTGATTTACAGAATCTCTTACTTTTTTTGTTTTGTTGCTCAGTAGTCAAATTATTTCTAGAAGGTCAAGAATTTGGGCTGCAATTGGTAATAAAAAATTGAAAAAGAAATGGAAAAAAATGATATAAATTTCGAAATAAAAAAATATAATGAGGTACTATGAATATAAAACAAATCTTGAATTGCATAAAATTTAAATAATAGTGATTGTTCGTAAAAAAATAATATCTGCATGAAAGAAATTTAATTGCTATTATTATACGCTATTAAAATTATAAAAATATACAAAAGCAAATATAGCACTATGATAGACATAAAATACAGAATATAAATTATAATTAAGTTCCCAATTTTAGTTCTTAGATTTTGGTTGGAAAATATTTATTCAGTTCTCTAGACATTCTTTTAAATTCTCATATTTGTATTGATATTTTCTACACAAACAAGAAATGGAATATTGAATGAATATATTTTCATGATATTTTTCTCATGTCTAAAATAGGTGTATGATAATCAATTGTCTCTCCTTAAAAAAAAAAGAAGAAAATAACAATATAAGAAGAATTATAGTTTTTCTTTTTCAAATTAAAAAAGAAAAAGATTACAAATTAATTCATCAAACACATAGTTTTTAAACCCGGCCCGGAAATTGACCCGGGCAGGTCTCCGGGTCACCGGTTCAACTGCCGGGTCACCGGGTCAATTGTTGAACCGGATAATTAATTTTAAATTTTTTTAAATTATATATAGAGTATTTTGTCTTATAATATACATAAAAATAACAGAATTAAATATTTTGTATATAAAATTTACACATTAAAGTGCTAATAATATGTATTTCATGATAAATATTGACCGGGTCCGTTATTTTCCGGTCCGAATAGCCCACTCGGACCGGTTCCAGCTCCGGGTCGACCGGGTCCTGGGTCGACCCGCCGGGCCGGTCCGGGTTGAAAAACACTGACCAAACATCCCCACAATTTATAAAAAATTACTACTCTAGTACTAGAGTAGTGCCCCGTGACGTTTAAGTCCAAAAAGTCATCTCACGCGCCAAAGGGAAATTAACAAAATAAAGAATGAATCTTTAATATGATTGGATAGCATATCCCGCACACGTTTTTCATAAAAAGAAGGAGAAAACCAATACAACTTCTCTTTGATTGAGTTGATACGTGGGTTTATTGTAATTATATGCTATTTTAAGGAAAGTGACGAATAATTGGAGGGATCTCATCTCAAGCGCTAATCCTCCTCGTCGATACATTGTGCAAACGAGTCGAATCAAATCGAGCAGTGCATTAATCGAGTCGAGAGCAATTTTTTCTACTGTTGATCGAGTTCGACGATAAAGCAAGCATCAGCCGATTTAATAACATTATATAACTACTCGAAAGTAACTCAAATTTATTACACTTATTGAAAGACTTGCAAAAATATGACATTAAACAAGGGAAATGCTCATCTACCCACGGTGGACACATGTTAATATACCCACCGCTGATGTGGCATGCACACTCGGTGATGTATTTTTTTAATATATAACATCACCAATGTGTGCATACCACATCAACGATGAACATATTAACATGTGTCCACCGTGGGTAGGTGAACATTTCCGCATTAAATAAGTTTTAAATAAAAAAAATACAAATTAGGACCCCTAAATACAAAAACAAACCACAAATTTGACTTTTAATAAATAAATTTTTTTGCAATTAAACAAAAAAATGTAGTAAATTTAAAAAAGTTTAAAGAAAAAATTATAAATGAATGATGTAAATTATTCAACTGCTAGTTTGATTTCGGGTCAAATTCAGCTCAAACTAGGAGTAATTAGGTAATTAAAATATACTCAAGTAGCTTATTGAACAATCAAATGTAGAAAATCCAAATTCGAGCTATGCTCGAGTTCGAGTTCAAGGCACTCGAGCTCAACTCAAGCTCGGTCAAATTCAACTCAAGCTCGGTCAAATTTGTGTAATTGTGCAATATTATGGGGACCAGAAAGTGAAAACCAAGAGAATTGAAGGTAGCTACCTGATGATAACGAGTCCCGCGTGATGATAACCAAAGTTTGGCAACGACAAATAACTACTGACCCAGTCCGCCATTTGAGCCACTTTCTCTGGTCCTTCGCTTCAGTTTCTTTTCTTTCTATCCTCATTGAATTTCGGCCTCGTCGCACATAACATTCGTGATTTAATGCGGATCACGCGTTTTTTTGCTTGTTCATATAGACGGATTTCTTCTAATTTGCATCAGTTTGTGAACACTTGAAGTTTTTGCTGCGTGATTCGTTTTCCATCCCTAAGAGAACGGAAGTGTGTTGGATTTGTTTGCAGAGGTTCTGAAATCTGAATTCTCATTCCTTTTTTATGATTTCTTTTGATTTATGTTGCTTCTGCAAATGGCGGTGATTGGGTATGTATGATGATGAGATTATGTGTTGGTGTTCTAAGATAGCTTACGCCATTTTTGAATTATAAGTTTGTGGGTCGGAATAATTCTGTTTGATTTTGTATGGATCTGGCGTCCACCGGTAATTTTGCTATTTCATTTGGGCCCGACGCATGCAATTGACTTCTTAGGTGTTTGGGTGCTTTCACTTTTGTTCCAATGGTGGTTAATCGGTGCGGTGTTTCTGGGAATTTCCCACTGTGCCATGTGGCTCGAAGATGCTAAAAGCATCTCGATTTTAACGGATAGATATTAGCTTATTTGTCGACCTGCTGCTTGTTGTTTCAACTTGTTGGAGAAGTCTGGCATTGTTGTTCTAGTGGTGAATGTTTGAGCATGAGGTGGAATAGTTTTTTGTGCACGTGTTGTTATTGGTAATTCATTCGTGTTTGATGTTCGGGGGACAGGGGAAGCATGCATCGAGCTTATTTTAAGCCCCAACATTTGGTCAAGTGTGTGAGTCATGATAGAGCTGTTGAATACGTTGAACGATGGTGAAATATATGAATAGATAATATCGTTGTTGATTCATTGAATCTAGAGATTTTGTTTGTTTTGCTTTTACTGATTGGGACTCGCATATATACATAATTGTTTATGCATGTAACTAAATTCATGGTGGCCACTACTCATTTGGTTCGTATTACAGTTGCTGACATGGAGTTAGGAATGGCGGGTTTGAGTATTGATTCTGAGAACTTTGTGAAGCAATTTCACATCCCAAGCTATATCCTTGTTCCGGAAGAAACTGTTGAGTCTTTGCCCCATGCACCCGAATGCCCTGTTTTGGTGTTTATCAATTCAAGAAGTGGTGGTCAATTAGGTGGTGATCTTCTTATCACATACCGGTCTATACTGAATGAGAAACAGGTGAATTTGGCTTATACCATTACGAGATTTCTTTGGTGCACGAAGTCTATATTTCTTGATGAGTCTTACTTTTGTGGATCTCTGGAACTTCAATTCTGGTGGCTTTGCCCTAATTTATTATATGAATGTAGATTCTTAAACAAGAAGACCCTCTAGATATATAGGTACTGGTTCGCTATATTGCTGTGGATGTTCGAAGGATTTTAAGTTTAGTCTAGTTTCATTAATATATCGAAATCCTTTGTTCATGCACTGACTCCATTGTTTTTTCAGGTTTTTGATTTAGGATCAGAAGGCCCTGATAGTGTACTCCGTAGAGTTTTTCTCAATCTTGAACGGCTGAAGAACAATGGTGACGAATTTGCGACTAAACTTGAGAAGAAGCTGCGAATAATTGTGAGTGGTGCTATAAGAAAAAATGGCCTTTTCATATTGTTTTTGTGGTGCGTATGGAAATTAATGCATGCGAAATCTATATTTTCTCGTGAAACGATTAATTATAGACTGTTATGCATAGGTTGCTGGTGGAGATGGTACAGCTGGCTGGCTTCTTGGGGTGGTTTCTGATCTGAAATTGTCCAATCCACCACCAATAGCAACTGTACCTTTGGGAACGGGAAATAATCTGCCATTTGCATTTGGTTGGGTAAGATGAAGTCTGTATTTTTCGTTCATACAATGGTTGACTCACTGCATCTATGCTTATAGTGTATTGCATCTGTTATGATAATAAGTTCTTGCTGTGTCACATCATAAGTTATACTAAATCACATTGTACATATACTTTCTTTCTTCTTCCCTCCTTTTCACTTTTTGTTGATATTCTGCTAGTCACAGCCTTTTCTTGTCTTCTTTGGACATCCTATTTCTGGGTGTTAATAAAGCCAGTGTCTCTTGAAATATGCTATCATAGGATTTCAGTTCGTTTCTGAAAGAGTTGTCCATTCTTATTTCAATTACAGGGTAAGAAAAATCCTGGTACTGACCGTAATTCTGTGCTCTCATTCTTGGATCAAGTGAGGAGAGCAAAAGAAATGATGATCGACAGGTTACTCTTAACATTAGCAAATTTCAGTTTTGTAATAATAATACTTCTCATAGTACTCCTGTTTTGAAGACTATTGCTTGTCTAAGAAGGTTCGATGACGATGTATATAGAGATCCAATATTTGCTAAGGATTTACAACCAATTTCCTTGCCCTTCTAAAGAGTTTGTATTATTTCTTTCAGTTGGCACATTCTCATGAGGATGAGAGTACCGAAAGAAGGAACATGTGAGCCACTTGCTCCTCTGGAGTTGCCACATTCCTTGCATGCATTTCATCGGGTTTCCTCAACCGACGATCTTAACATGGTGAGAATAATTTTCTCTCTCTAGGTTTACTACAATTTTAGACATTTATATTTATCTGTGTGGATTAAGGACTAGTACAATGCTGTTCTGCTCTGAATTTCTTCACCTCACCTGATACTTCTTAAGTTCTTATATTTATTTGCTGAA
This sequence comes from Striga asiatica, assembly GCA_008636005.1. NCBI lineage: Eukaryota > Viridiplantae > Streptophyta > Magnoliopsida > Lamiales > Orobanchaceae > Striga > Striga asiatica. The sequence goes on along the minus strand of BKCP01008181.1, from coordinate 1,582,218 downwards.
ACCTCAATTTTTGTTTGGCCAACCAAGGCAAAGAAATTTTGCATTATTAACATGGCATTTCTAGTCAAATGAGAATCTAATCTCAAGAATTGAAACAGCCTGTGTTGATTGGAATAAATAGGCTTGTTTGATTTCTGATTGTCAGTCCAGATTTGAAGAAAATAAATAGTATTTAAATTTCCTATTTATGATTAGTGCCAGTAAACCTAACTTTAGCACCATAGAAAAGTAAAGTTTGCAGGTAAGTCTGTGTATGCTAAGTTAATATTAAGACAAGCATGCGTCTGAGCTTTCTTTTTATTGTTGCAAATGACATAGTCACGCTATTCCCAGCTGCTGATCATTTTATTGCTTTGTAAATTTCCAGGAAGGTTACGACACTTTCCGAGGTGGATTTTGGAACTATTTCAGCATGGGTGAGTGTCTGCCATACTTTCACCAAATTAGCACTTAATTTGATAGTGTGGGATTTGCAATCGCTTTTGAATCTTTTATCCCTATTTGATTTACGCATTTGTAAATTGTCCGCATCCACCCCTGTTCAAACATTTTCTACAAATGTAAACATAGTAACTATGGACGAATGTGTAAATTTGAGATGATTGACAAGAAAACAAGTAAATTAATTAAGCTTTTATCAAACTATAAGTTGAATAGTGAAAGAGCAATGAACATTTAGTGGAAGGCAAAGAAGAAATATAATACTCTTTTACTAATCTGTCACCTAAAGTAGTCATTTTGAATTACCTGTTGGATCTCTGCATTCCTTTGCAGGTTTTAGAAGTTAATACGTAAAAAATGAAACTGGCACATAGGATCAAATGGCTTTTTCTAATAACATATCCTGCTGCCTTACTTCTATTCAGGAATGGATGCACAGGTATCATATGCATTCCACTCAGAGCGCAAGCTTCATCCCGAAAAATTCAAAAACCAGCTGATTAATCAGGTAAAAACTGTGTAAGATTTAAGAGTTCATAATCCCCTATGATTATATATCTTCGCAATCAAATGTTCTGATAGTTCAGAAAATTGTGACTGATGAATCGCTATTATTTCTGTAATTTTCCATCACTCACAATGATTTTTGAATGGATCAGAAATTTTGGTTTTTATGAAACTAGCAAAAGTCTATTGTGTAAACAGATGCTTCCTTTTTTGCATCACAGAGTACATATGCAAAGCTTGTAGGCCAACAAGGATGGTTTTTTGCTTCCCTTGTTCACCCTTCATCAAGGTTAGATTATATTCTTGTCCAGTAAAACTGGCAAATATAACCAATTTTTTTACATGGATTAGGCTATCTTTGCTAATGGTTATCCTCTCTTTCCCGGTAATCTTTTATTTATTTTTTTTTTCTGGAAGCTAAATTACCATGATACAGGAACATGGCTCAACTATGCAAAGTTAAGGTCATGAAAAAGCACGGTGAATGGCAAGATCTCCAAATCCCTCAGAGGTAACATTCCTCTCCCCTGCAGAAATACTTGACGTTTTTAGTTACGCATAAGGGTGTGTTTATACTGTGCTTAGATTTGTGTCCGTGAATTCGATTAACTTTTTCCTTTTTTCGGAAGTCAATGAAAACTATGCTCACATGCATGAGTTGAGAACAATGCTAGATCAAATAGCTTCAGATCAAACCCTATATGAAAAATGAGAGTCAACTAATATACTAATATGCGGTCTTTTATCCATACAGCATCCGGTCGATCATTTGCCTTAACCTGCCGAGCTTTTCCGGAGGTCTAAATCCTTGGGGAACTCCAAATAACAGAAAACGACGCGATGTTAGTAGTCAGATTTCCTTGTCTTCATATTTTCTCATAATTCAGAGGCACGGATTCAAACCAAAAAAAAAACAAAAATAAACACACTTTTTGTTTCTGTTAATGTTACACAGAGAGACTTAACTGCCCCATTTGTAGACGATGGGCTCCTGGAAATCGTTGGTTTTAAAGACGCTTGGCATGGACTCGTCTTACTTGCTCCAAAAGGTCACGGGACTCGACTTGCACAGGTTCGTCTTCAACTTTTTACATTCATTATTTTTTTCCGCAAATGCGATTAAACGATGATTTGTTTGCAAAATAATTTATTTATAAAAAAAAAACTAAAAAAGTAGTTTTTTTTTTAAAAAAAATTTCGCTACATGGCAGGCTAATCGCATCCGATTCGAGTTCCGAAAAGGTGGGGCAGAATCCACGTACATGAGGATCGATGGGGAGCCGTGGAAGCAGCCACTCCCAGTCGATGATGACACAGTGGTGGTCGAGATTTCGAACCTTGGCCAGGTTAAGATGCTCGCCACACACGATTGCCGAGCGAAGAGCTATCTCGACCCCTCATCTCCTTTAGCGCAAGATGACGACAAGGACAGTGATGACGAGTCTGTGGGGGCCGAGTGGCGCAAGTTTGGGGCTGCCGACACATTCCGGATCCCGGATGACGTGGACATTTCTCAGCTAAGTTGAATCACCTGTTCCTTTTTTTCTTTCTTTTTTACTTTATACAGATTTATTNCAAACCTGGAGGAAGAAAAAAAAAACAAGAATTAAAGCATAGGAAAACAAAAAACTTTTCTTGTCTACATTGAGCACAGCACAAAACTGGAGAAAAAGAAAATGAATTAAAGCATAGAAAATAAAAACAAAAAAGGATGAATGTGTATTAGATACTAGAGAATGTCTAACGAGCAAACAAGAAGGAAACTCGTTCACTCTCATAATTTTTGAATGGTATTTATAGTATAAAATTTTACAACTAAAACGTAAATCTCAATTTTACAATTATTACATAGATCTCCAATAATAATAAACCTTGCAAACCCATTTTCATGGATTCACATATTTGCACATTTATCTAATTTAATTATTACTGCCAAACTACAGATTAAACTTTGAACATAATCACATCCAGTAAAGCTATTTATGATAAATAGCAATTGCGATTTAAAATCAACTAGTTTGAAAACGATGACATGCTAGTAAATCAATAATAAGAACATTTCACGTTTACTGTTTACAAATACAATATTATCAGTTACATATATATTATTAATTTAATAAAATGATACATAAACTCAACAACATAAAATGAAACATGCACGAAATCCCATCTTATTAACATGAGTTTAGTAAAGCCTAAACAAAGCTAATTACTTAATTACCAACTGTAACGAGATTAAATCTTTATACTACCTTTGTCCAAATAAAATAATAACAAAAAGTTACATTTTTTCTTTTCAAAACTATATTNCTTAAAAAAAAAAAAAAAAACATTTCAAGTGAACGTACATGTTGGCTTCCCATTGGCTGCATGAGGCCATTACACTGTGTTATCTCCACTGCTCGCCACGTGTCCCTCTGCCCATGCTCCCAATTTCCCATTTTACCCTCAACATCCACCATATATACACCTTCATCGTTCCCTGATCAACAGAACAAGATACAGAAATAACAAGAGAATTAAGTCAATTATCAGTCTTGAAGGAAAAGTACAAAAAGAAACAGAAAAATGAGCTACATGAGCAGAGTGTACATGGCGGCCGCCGTGGCGGCGGTGAAAAGCCACTCCGACCAAGGGCAGAAGCTCAAGTCCCTCAGCCACGCCAAGAACCGATTTTTTTCCGGCAGGCAAGGCCCAGATGCGGCTGATCTCCGGCCTTTCTCCGTCGTGGTCAAATCCGGATCCGAAGGGGTTGTCGGCGCCCGCGATGAGCAGAGGAGCCAGACGGAGGAGTCTCTCCGGCAGGCCATGTATTTCAATTGCTGGGGACAGGGATGAGGGCTAAAATCGTCAATATCGGTGGCCCCAAGGCTGTAGTTGTAATTTCAGTAGATGGTGTAAAAAAGAGACTGATAGATTTGAAAATGAATCGATGTGCAGAAAGTGGAATTAGTTGTATTATGTAGGGCTGGGAAGGCAAATTATGTATATTGTACACTGTCTCGACTCTTGATGACCCTCGTAAATTGAGAGGTGTTAATGGAAATGAAATTCGAAAATTGTGTCGCCAAATTATCTAGAAATCCTATGCCTGAAGCTCATTTTGATTAGTTTTGTTTGGATATGTTAGAAAGAATTGATACAATTTTTTTTTTTAAAGCAGCTAGCCTTATAAAAATCTTGGAAGAAAAATGAAACTGAAGATTAGATATATTGTATGACATGAAGAACTTTGAGATGCAAAGATGTTTGATACATAAAAATGTAACATAGACATAGTGATCGAAATTAGCTATTTTGATGTTTCTTTTTCGTTTTCCTTTTGGAATTAAAATTCAACATAAGTCAAAAAAGCTTAACCAGCTTGATCAAATTTAACCCTCGAAAAAGTAATCAAGTTCATAAATAGTCTATTAATGGAGAGTAAGCTGCACATGCATCGAGCCTTGGTCTTATCTATACGATTCTATTGACCTTATCAATCCTAAGCTTAATAAATCGACCTTATCAATCCCAGACTCGACTCTTGACCCGATTTTTGATTGACCTTATCACTCCTAGGCCCGACCCAATTTTTGTCAAATCGAACTTATCAATCCTACGGTCGACTTATTTTTGAAATTATCAATTGAAGCTTCGATTTTTTACCTTACCAATCGGAGCTTTTTGCCTTTCTCTTTTTCTTTTTTCTTTATCATTTTTTTCCTTACGACTCAAGGAGCTCAAGTTTGTAAGGCTGGGCTCTATTGGCAAGAATTATACAAATACTCGAGTTTGTAACGCTACGCTGAAATATACCAATGCTTAAGATCGAACTGAATCGGCTCAAATTTTCAATAAATTTTTCAATATATATGTATTTTTTTTCAGTTTATCTTAATGTTGGCTCGAATTAAGAATATTTAGGAAATTACACTAATATGCGTACAACTAGTCCAACATTTAAATTATAACAAACAACTTTCTGAGTTCAAATCAAACTCGAGTTTAAAGTGGAATATTCAATTATAACAAACAAGTTCAAGTTTTAAATTAATGAGGTGCTCGAGTTCGGCGTGGTCAATTTGGAACCCAACTCAGAGCATTTGTTTGCAATCAATTTTGAGGCCGCATACAAATTATAAATATGTTCAAATTTGAGGTGCTCAAACTCGCTTTGGTCAAATTGTCGCCCGACTCGCGCATTCGCTTGTAGATTAAGTTCAAGTTTGAAGTCGAACAATCAAATTATAACAAAGTTCAAATTTGAGTTGCTCAAGCTCGGCTAGGTTAAAATGGAGCCCAACTCGCGCTTTGCACATCAAGTTCAAATTTGTGGTCGAACATTCAAATTATAAAATGATTCAAGATTGAGGTGCTCGAGCTTAATTGGGTTAAACTGCTCGACTTGCACATTCGTTTGTAGATCAAGTTCAATGTTTGAGGTCAAACATTCAAATTATAACAAATAAGTTCGAATTTGAGGTGATTGAGCTCGATTGGGTTAAAATGGAGCTCGACTTGGTCAAATTGGAAGCTCAATTCACGCATCGTCTGCAGATCAAGTTCAAGTTTGTGGTCGAACATTCAAATTACAACAAATAAGTTCAAATTTTGAGTCGTGCTCTAGAGGTGTTGAAAAATCGTGTAGGTGCATTTGAGTCATTTTAACACCAAATATTTATGCTTTTTTTTCTTCTCAATTGTCCTCAACATCACTTTCGAGAACTGAACGCCTCCATTTTCAGAGCATGAACTATTACGCCGCATTGTGGTATTCGCCCAGACATGGCGCACAACGAATCTCCTTCTCCACCTGCAATTCCTTCCCCCAACCATGGTAAATTCTCGAGAAACTCTCACTCTTTATTCTTTTTACTTTTCAGTTTTGTAGTTGGCTTATGTTATAGATTCCATTAGACCTCATATTTTTTCTGGTCGTTTTTTATGTGATTTTTGAGGATATCCCTTGAATTAATGGCGCTTTGATTATGGTAACTTGATTGATAAAAATTCAATCGTTTCCTGAGTGACGATGATATACTGACAAGCTAGCTGTTTCGGTTTTCTTAACTTGTGCAATGTTCATCATCGGTTGAAAAACAAATAAAAAATAAAAAAACTTTGAAGTTTAAAAAGCATAATTGAATGCATGAAGATGAATGACCCGCTTGATCTGGACGAATCTGGCATCTGTTTTCAAACGTGAGCTGGTAAATTTAATTTTGATTTTCATGATAAATAACCACCGAATTAGCATTTGATCAAAATTCGTAGCTTTTTAGATCCGAACCAAGAACCGGGTTCTATGTGGTATTTGTGAATAAATGGTAAACAGTAAGGCTATGATTGACTGATGAAATACGAATGACTCTAAGCTTTTCTGCAAATCCTAGATAAAATTTTAATGTCACATGAACTCAAACAATTAGTCAAGTACTGTTTGAAGCTGATCCATATACCTTATCAATGAAGGTAAAAGTTGATCGAGCTAAACTGGTCAGCTGGAAACTGTTAAAATTTCTATTTACAGCGACTAGTTTTCTGTATAGAGTGTATCTATCCTAAACTAAACGTGTCTATTTGGTTCTCAGTTTATGTTTTCTCTAATCTTGCATGCGCATTTCTCCTTTGTCGGGCTTAGTTGGTTTTACTGTATCAAGAAAGCTTCATTAAGTTGAACTACTGATTATCTGCACTATAGACTATGTTTTGTTTCTAGATATTTTTGGCCATTATCATTCAGAATACTTTAATTATGCCACAAAACTAAAGTCTGTCCTATTTAAGTAGTTCTCAAGTACTGCAGTTTGATATGGCCTTGATTGATTATGAAATTGATTTGCTGAAATAATGAATAATCTGAATGGTAAGCTCAAATATACACAGTTACAAAGATTTGAAAGTAGCAACAAACAATGAAAATAAGCAAGACTGTGCCCCGGCTGCTAGATTCTCTGCTTAGTATAATTAGTTCTAAATGTATATTTTAAATCGGCGAATCTATATATCTAATGTTTTTCGATCTGGCAATTATTTCGGATCTTCCATAGCTTTGCCGACAGATTAATTAGCTGCTTGCAATTTTTTATTTTTAAAAAAAAATTAACTGCTAGACATATTAGAAATCATGAACTACCATATAGATCACATATATTGAAATTGAAGTCAGTTAGACACGGAAACAAATCAACAATAGTCAAATAGTGGAAAAAAAATAAATCTTGAATTACAAACTTAGTAAAGTGGGAAGATGCAATCATGCAAGTTTACACCATCTCAAACCAAATACGAATAGTCAACAACAACAACAACAAAAAAATAAAATAAAATAAAATAAAATAAAATAAAAAGACCATGAACACTACTAAAACATTCGATTTTCATCTTTCGTCTGCACGAAATTTACAGTTTGATCCCCGTTGCCTTGCAGAGGGGGCAACTATTCTTGCGCATCAACCACTTCGCGATGCATCTTGCGTGAAAATCATGCCCGCAATCGAGACCAGCAATCTTATCATGGTCTCGTAACAGACAATCCTGGCACACCACACATATCTTATTTGGATCATCATCTTCAGTACACTGATCATCCTTCAGTTTCAGATTCTTACTGATAATCTCTTCACACAGCCCTTCATCTCCTTTTTCCTCTACTTCTCGAGCATCAAGAATCAAAGAGCCCTCACTGACCATGGACGAGTAGTTCCCGTTTACTCCCCGGCCCGAAAAGCTTGCAGAGGGGCCCGTTAACTGATTGCGGTTTTCATATGCGGCCCGGCCCGAAAAGCCCTCTTGTCTGTACGGCTGTGGCTGCATGTATACTTCTTGTGGAGAATAATCAAAATCCATAAATTGATGGTAACCTTCGCTCTCAGCCCGGCCCGAAAAGCTTGCTAGGCAGTTTATCATGTGATGAATGTGTGAGAGCTCGAAATCGGAAGGCCACGGTTGATAATGAGGGTACAGAGGAACAGAGAACGGAGAATGCAAGAAGAGTCCTGGCTGAAAATACCCGAAAAACGGAACCATATGAGCTTCTTCTTGATGAAGATGATGATGATGATACGATGATGTTAAACCCATGTTGTAATGATAAGTGTCTGCAATAGGAGAAAAAACGTGGTAATTCTCAGAGGCAGCCATGGCAGATTCCTTCTTTCTTTCTTCGAAAAAATGGTTTTGTATATTTGCTGTTCTTGTGTTTTGAATATGGTGATTGGTGAGTATACGTAGATTCAGTGTGTGGATGTATTGTTATATATGTGTTTGGGTGTTGCGTGCGGTTTCTTTACCTAATCTTGGAAGGTGTAGAGTGGAATCATATAATTTCGAGGATTAATTACTTTCCTAATAATGGTAGGTTTTAGATTGAAAGAATCATTTACTCTTGAATGTTAATTACTTTCCTTCCGTAGAAAGGTAAACTAATAATATTTGATATTATATTGTTTATGTTTAGTATGAATAATAATATTTTGGGACAAGGCAGGGTAGTTGTTTTTTACTGATTATGAAATATTTATTATTTATTTTTTTATTTTATGATTAATGTAGTTCTTGACAACTAGAAATGGTTTTGTTCCTTATTTTCATAAATAATTTTGAAAACATTCTTTTTTCAAATAATAATACTTTTAAATTAAAAAGTGATATTTTAAACAATAATACAATATATTAATTAATACCTCAGTAAATCAATGAGCTTCAATTTCAACAAGCTTTTAGTTTTTTCGAGGTTTTCAACAAATCCAAACATCATATACCTTTCATTGCTAGCTCAAACTTCGACGTTAACTAGCATTTCATCATGTGCACATGCACAAATTGCGCAAAAAAGTAACACAAGTTTTTTTATATAAAAAAAATACTTGAATGAAAAGTTATATTTTAAATAAAAATAATATACATGTGGAATTTACATATATTAATGACAATTGTTGTATGACTATAATGAATAATAAAACTTTTTGTATCCTTTGAGCATTAAATATGAATTTAAAATGGACAATCTCATATACCATACAAATTAAAGGTTTTTAAGAGATTCATTGTGTAAATTATATTAATAATTAATTATATAATAAAATATATGTATAATAAGAATTATTTCATCTAATAGTTGTTTACGTATAATTTGATGTCAAGCTTTGAAATGAAATTACGATTAAAAAAAGAAATATGTAATATTATATTATAACGTTTACATCGAAATACAATACTTCATTGCCATTACCAATATAACAATAACACAATTAAATTAGTTTCTAAAAGATAATCATTGCAACTTTTATTAAATATTACAATATTAATTACAAAATTAAAAATGTGAACACAACGTACAAAAGAAATTAAAACTTATTATATAGAGCGAAAAACGAGTTTGGGCGCAAAAATATAGGCCATTGCATTAGTAATAACCTACAATTATATATATATATATATATATACATATGTTATAAAAGCTATTACTACTATAAAACTTCTACTAAAAGGCCTTATATTATTTGCTCTATAAAGTATATTCGACTACATAAGCTAAATTTATTAAACCTAACTCTATAATATCTAAGCTAAATTTAATAAAGAGAATGCTAATTGATTTGTTGCCCTTTTCACATTTACCCAACAAAAGAAATTCCTTTATTTACTATTATATTATATACACTGTAAATTAAAAAAATTGAAAACCCCTGCGAGTTTATGCTACAGTGACGCTATGAACTCTGGTAGGGTTTAAGGGTTCAAACTGCCCCGCGCCGAACAAGCCTCACCTTCCGCTTCAATTCCTTTTGTCTAAAATAAAAATCACATTTATATATATATACATTTCCTTCATGAACCCAGAAAAAAAGCTATGAAAAATTTAACCTTGGAAGCTTCCAATTTACAGGCTGAAAATGGTGGGTTTTCTGCGTAGTCCCACTGCTGATGGAGCTGTAAAGGAGGATAAAGAGGACCCCGAACCCTTAGTTTCAGCAGACATTTGTAACTCAGAGCTCGAGGAGGTTCCGTCATCTTTCACCGATTGTTTTCTCGATCTTGACGCCATCGCCGAGTGGTTCTTGGAAGGGAATCCAGAGCACTGCGGCGACCCGGGTATGGCCGATTCGGGAACTGACCCGATTGAGTACGGATCGTGCATCGGCGAATTAGGAAACCCAAACGACTGTCTCAAAGCGGGTGGTCATGACATTTTACAGAAATGTGAAGAAAATGGAGTTCCCGAGAAAGGTGTCAAAACGGGCCGAGAGGGTTTTTCGGGGGTTGACGGGCCGGGTGAGGAATTGGGGGGTTTGATTGAGGAACAGCTTGGGAAAGTGAGTCTGAGTGATTCGAATCGAGTGAATCCTGGTGAAAAGGCTAAGCTTGAAAATGGTGACAGTGACTCGTCTTCTAGAAGCAGTGATGACGAGGACAGTGGTAAGAAGAGAGTTGAGGTTCGGCTCCCAGTAGAAGAAGCCGAGAATGTGTTGTCTGATGATGTGGACGAGATGGTCGGTTGGAGTGATAACGAGGATGATGTGTCTGAACCAGTCATGTCCAAGAACGAGCTAAAGGTCAGTGGCTGACTGTGTTTTTATGTAATACAATTCTGTGTTAATATTGAGCTGTGTGGTTTGAGCTGTTGAGTGTTTGAATTACTTTTTTCGTTTTACCAATTTACGATTATTCAACTGTAGGTGAAGAAAATGGTTTTGCTAGATCATGATGTTAAGTTCATTAGTTGTGATTTGTTGAGACCCGATTGGACTTGATAGATATATGGTTGGTGATTAAGTTGCAGCTGTTGCGAATATAGTTGCTTCAGCTGTTGATGACACGTGTGCTGAATTTGATGAGCCTATTGTTGATTTGTGTGCATCTGCTAAGAAGCGAATGTTGATATTTATTTTCATTGCCATGGTTTTCTTGTTCTTGGATTCTGATAGTGGAAATGAGTCCTTTCGTCTGCCGTAGTTGTGTTTTATGGTTTGCCACATGTTCAAGACTGCATCACATTTTTCTTGATTGTAAGTTGCAATTGATACTTTTGTTTTTTTAAGCTCCTTTGTGTAATTGTCTCTAATTCTCTGTATGCTTTGCTGTATGTTCGCTATATACCACTCCTCATACACCTTTTGATGTACCGGGTAATAAAGGTAATGATAAATGAAATAGAAAGTGCAGGCACTAGTTGTTTGAGCCTTCTTTCTTGTTTTTATTCTGCTTTCCTTTTCGATGAATTACATTCATACATAGAAAGTTTCGTGCTCCTTATAGCAAGTGCCACCTTACAGATTTGAATGGAAAAAGGAAAATATTTTAAAGAAAGAAAAGACTAATTGATCCCGCATGCATCTACATTTCTTATGTGCATCCTAAATTTTGCAACAAATTGATNAAAAGCTCTTGTTTTGACTCATCTAATTATGTGAACTAGCGGCCGTATATTTTTTTCTGATATAAACACTCAGACCATTAACTGATAGCATCCTATCAATATGCATTGCCTTCTATACGAAGCAAAAGAAGAAAGCTTATATTTTTCAACCTCCTTTTAATTTCCCAGGTTCTCCCTCCAGTTCCTCCCGTCAACGTCACCCTTCAACCGCATCATGAAACCCTTCCAGTTGGCGTAATTTTGTCGGTAAAAGTTATTTTCGTTATTATATGACATGAAAAATGATACCCCATTTGTAATTTTTTCTATATCAACTAATTCCTCCCCATTGATCAGATAATTGGTGCTCAAGTGATTGTTGAAGGTGTCGAAAAGCACAATCCACTCAACGAGGGCTCGATTCTTTGGGTCACTGAAAGCCGATCACCTCTCGGCATAGTCGACGAGATATTCGGGCCTGTGAAGAACCCTTACTACATCGTGAGGTACAATTCGGAGAGCGAAGTCCCAGCTGGAATCGAGCAGGGCACTTTGGTCTTTTTCGTCGAGGAGTTTGCAAGCCACGTCCTGAACGACAAGAGTCTATACCAAAAAGGATATGATGCGTCTGGTGAGAATGACGAGGAGCTTTCGGACGAGCTCGAATTTTCAGATGACGAGAAGGAGGCCGAGTATCGGAGGATGCTGAAGATGAAGAAAAGGGGAACTGATGAACCGAAGCCCGCGAACAAAAGAAAGGAAAAAAGGCGGGAAAAGAAGCTAAACAGGAACTGGAAGAACTATAACCGAGAGGACCCTCCACCAAAAACTCCGCAAAGTAGCGAAATTGTTTGGAATCGAGAAAATTTTTCACGCGCTTCGGCCCCAAATCGTGATAATCAAGCTGTAGCACCTCCATTTCAATCTCAGGGCCTCGTTTTTGGCCCGCCACATGGAGTTTGGAATAATAATAGGTTTCCACATCAACAACAGGGACAAAATGTGCTGCCGAGCAATGGGGATATGATCTGGATGCAACAAAATGTGCCATTTCAGTTTTTTCACACACCTCTAGAGACTAACATGGCTTTCCAGCAGCAAATGGGCCCGATTCCCATTAACGGGCTGCATGGACAAACAAATTTGGTCGGGAGTCCAATGCTTGCCCCGCCAGCCTGGCCCGTTGCAAGCATGGGCCAGAATGTGTTGAATCCGGCCCAATTCGGAATGGGTTTGCACGGCCAGCAGGCAGCTGGACCTTTGAACGGCAGAGGACAAATTGGTGGTCAGCTTCATTATGGACCACAAAACGGTCAAAATCAACAGCTATCGAACGAGAGATTGAATTCCGGTCAATTCCGTGGTGGTGGGGGTGGTGGAAGAGGGCGGCAAAGGGGTGGTCGTGGCCGGTTTGGTGGCGGGAGGGGAAGGTTCCAGAGCCCCCAAAATGGTTAAGTAGTTTTCTTGGGATCATTTGTAACAGAAAAACTATATGTTGTCTGCTGGTTTTTGTTCATCTTTTGTTGTTTGGCAATGTTTAATACTCTCTTGGTTTGTTTAGTGGTTTAATATCGGGCATATGATTTTCTATAGCCACATTCTTGGAAGTTGGAACTTAAAATGGTTAACTTTTTGAATTGGTCATGAGAATTTTGAGCATGTTTCTTTTTCATTTTGTTAAAAGAGGAGTTGGGAGCTTTCGGGGAAGAAAAGCGAGTTTAAGTTCTCGTCCACACGGATAAAATAAAAGTTTAAAAGGTTAGGGCATGCTTGTTTATGAAATAATTCATTTCCACTCAAAATCTAACTCAACTTTAACTTAACTCCACTATTATTTATATTATTTATATAATTAAATATTATAAATCAATCATTCTTACATATCACATCAACTTTAATTCACTATTCATCCACTCACATAATTTTAACTACCTATCATTTCCAATCATTTATATCCTACTTTTACATCAAATCATTAATAATCATTTTCAATCATTTATATCCCACTAACAATTAACTATATTACCTTTTTCAAAATTAACTCTAATTAACTAAAATAACTCATTTTGAATTAAATATTTCATAAACAAGCACGCCCTTAGTTAATTAGAACTTGAAAGTGACATACAGATTATCACAAGAAAAGTTTTATAACACTACTGAAGTTACCAATACTAATATAAACAAATAGTTTCAAGATCCATACATTTGTAAAATGATTTTAATTTTATAGTACGAAGAACGTTTATGCATGTAATTTATAGTTTTATATATTCATATACTTTTAAAGATGGTAAATGAGCTCAGTGTCCTAACTATATGAGAATTGGCTAAAATGACTACTCACATCCATAGATAAAAGTAATACATGATAAACAAGTCGACATAATAAGGCTGCTATTAGCAACGAATTGTTTTGAATTGAATTTGATTTGACGAATAAAATGAGTTGATTTTGTACAAAGTTGTTGATTTGTTGAATAAAGTTGATTGAGTTGATTTGAGTATGTGTTTAAAATAATATTTAAAATAAAATGACTAGAGTTGATTTGATACGAAATAGAAAAGATAGTGATTAGAAGTGATATTTAATTGAAATTATATAAATTAATTTATAGTGAATTAAAGTTGATATGATGTGCGATAATTATTGATGAATATTGTTTAATTATATTAATAATATTGAAAAAAGTTTAAGTGGAATTAACTTGATTTGAGCTTTAATTTAAATAAATTATAAAAAATTTTTACAGCCAGCCAATACAAAAATAATTTTATTTTCAATCGATGCCTAAATTGTATTTGTGAGTCTTACATTAGCATAAATGTTGCTAATTTTCTACCATTAGTGAGTACACATATTACATTGTGGGAGAGAATGAAGTATATATATTAATATAAACTTTGAATTTGCAGAAATATTCACTTATCCACATGAAAGTATAGAAACAATAAGTTGTATTTATCAATCATAATAAACATTATATCTACATGAAAAACAAAAAAACAACCAAAAAAAAAAAATCGTTGCATAAAAATGTCATATTTTAACGGTGAAAAAATTCGAAGGGTCCCATTTCTTGTAAGCTGTTCTCAACCTCAAGTGGGTTTCCGAGGAGATTTTTCAAACCCATGCGCTGTTCGATCAAGATCCTCCGAGAATTTTTCTTTCATGTTACAGGTGAATAAGCTTTTTCTCAGGTTAATGAAGTCTCCTTTTGGGTTTTTGCAGTTCTTTACATTTTGCTCATGATGTTCTTTACAGGTGAAAAAGTTTGTTGCTTTGTGTGTTCATTTTAACGGGCAAGCTAATTTCTCAGCAACCCACATTCGAAGGGAGTGTTTGAAACAGGTTTAGAGACTTTTAAGCTTAAAAAGCTACTGATTTTGGATAACAGAGTAAATGATTTTGATAAAGCTTACATTTTTGAAGTGATTGGTTGACTTTTGATAGCCTTTTCTGGTTTTGGGGTCACACAATAGGTTGGGGGAAAAGGGGAAATGAGAATGATGAAATTGTGGCCTTTTCTTGTTGTAATAAAAGTAGTGATTATGTGCATTTTAATGACTGGAAACATAATTTCTAATGGGTTATCTTCAAAAAAATGTTTTTTTAAGAAAAATTGGAGTACTGTAATATTCACATTCATATGGATTATCTCATTCATGAACTTTAATAAGCTAGTCCCCCTTAGTAGAATATTGAGCTGCTTTGATTATGTCAATAGTTCAAGATATCGACAATGGTCGATATGATATAAACGAAGCTTTGAATATATCTTGTGCAATAATTTTCTTTATGTAAGTGTAGGAAAATTTATGATGTAGCTGGCTGGAAATGTCAGCTATCTAGTTTCAAGTGACAATAACCTTTTTAATCTGTCTCCTCCTGTTTCCATTTGTCTTTCTTAAATCTTTCTTTTCTTATTTGNTCTTATTAAATTTATTTTATATCTATTTTCCATAGTTACTGGGCATGGAAATTGCTGCTGCTGTTGCAACCATAATGCAGTGCCTATGTGCACAATGCTCGACTGTGCCAAATTCCGAAAAACTAAACTATCTCAGAAAACCAAAAGCTGCACTGCAAATACTAACAGAAAAATCTGAACTCCTCGCCGCACGAGAAGCCGACATGAAAACAAAGCTCGACGAGGAAAACATTTTCCGTGGAATGGACCCATCTGCCGAAGTCAAACTATGGCTCAACAATGTCCATAAACTAAATCTCGTCTTGTCTAGTTTCAACGGCGAAATGCAGGCAAAAAAAACTTGCCTTTGTGGATGTATCCCCAACTACTTCTCTCGACTAAAGCTCGGGAGCTACGTGAGCAAAAAAATCCACGAAATCGATAAACTCCTCGAGCAGAGCCAAATATTCCAAGAAAGCTCATTGGTTAAGCTGCCGTCCGAGAAGGGCAAGCCTTTGCCCACTAGCTCGCTCGTGGGTGAGACTGTGAAAGTTGTTTTACAGCGCGCGTGGGAGTTTTTAACCGATATAAATACCGAAACTATCGGGATTTACGGCATGGGAGGTGTCGGTAAAACATCGATTGTCAAAGAAATCAACAACAAGCTACTTAAAGACGATGAAACTCATTTCGAGTTCGTCATTTGGGTAACCGCATCAAAAGACTCGAACGTCGAGAAACTTCAAAAGGACATCGCGAGAGAAGTAGGCTTGTGCTTCGACGAAGAAGACAACGAGATGAGGCGGGCCCGCAAGCTCTCCGAGGCGCTTCGGCGGAGGCGTAAGTTTCTTCTGATAATCGACGATTTATGGGAAGCCTTCTCCCTCGAAAATGTCGGAATTCCTATTTGCAGTAGTCTACGTGTGGGAAAATTATTAATTACGACGAGGTCCTTGAGGGTTTGCCGGAGAATGGAAGTCGAGCGGGAGATCGAGGTCGGCGTGCTGACTCAGCAAGACTCGTGGGACTTGTTTCAACAAAAAGTCGGGCAAGGGATTGTACTAAATTCCCCGAAAATACACGAGCTGGCGAAGAAAGTCGCTAAGGAGTGCGGCGGTTTGCCTCTCGCGCTCGTCACGATCGGCCGGGCGATGAGAAACGAGACCAAAATCAAATACTGGCAAACCGCATTGACCGAGCTTAGAAATTCGACAGCTAGCAGCATCGAGGGAATGGCGAGCCAGGTTTTTTCTCAGTTGAGGTTTAGTTACGACCGATTGAAAGATGACGTGGCGCGCTCGTGCTTTCTTTACTGCGCTCTGTATCCGGAGGATCATCTCATCGAGACCGACGAGCTGATCGAATATTGGGTTTGGGAGGGCCTCTTGGGCGGCGTGCCAGGTGGCCACCCGGACAAGATGAAAAGAGGGGAGATTGTACTGAACGAGCTCGTGAGCAGTTGCATGCTCGAGAGTAGTAGTTTTTCTTTTTCCCGACACGTTCGAATGCACGACTTGATAAGGGACATGGCAATCGCGCTCACGAGAGAGAACTCGAGCTTCATGGTTAAGTCGGGCTGCGGGCTGCGGGCCCCGCCAGAGGAGGGAGAGTGGGGCCCGGATCTCGAGAGGGTGTCGTTGATGAGAAACGACATAAGCTCGTTGTGCTGCGAGCCCGACTGTCCCAAACTCCGGACATTGCTGCTGCAGTACAACTCGATCGAGAAAGGGGTACTCCCGACTTTCTTCAGTCGACTGAGAAATATCGAAGTCCTCGATTTGTCGTACACGGGTATGGATAATTTGCCCGACTCGATTTCTCTTCTGGAGAAGTTACGCGCTTTGCTGTTGCGGAGCTGTTGGAACTTGTCGGCGCTGCCGAGTTTTTCGAAGCTCGAGAAATTGAGAGTCTTGGATCTTACTTACACGCCGGTAGAATGTTTGCCGGAAGGTATGAACGTGCTGAACGAAATCCGGCGGTTGAGTCTGTCCTATACGAAAATTTCCAACTCCCACACTCTTCCTTTTGCGAATTACAGGTTCTTGGAGAGTCTTTCCTTGTTATGCTTACCTGGGCCCGTTAACGGGCAATCACTAGCAGAAGCTTTAGTGAGATGCAGCAATAACAGTTTGGTTGAACTCGAAGTTAGCTTCGGTTGCATGGAGGAATTTATTCGGTACGTCAAGTCTGGCTACTGGGGCTGGCTCGATAATTTCAAGTTCTTGATCGGATTTTCTGCTTCGTCATCCGTAAATATTGGGAAAAACAGCATCGCTTTTTCTGGGGTCGACTTAAACGAGTCGCTTAGGACCATTTGGTTGCCAGATAAAATTCTCGAGCTGGAAATCCACACTTGCTCGGATATTACTCACTTGCCTGTATTTATAACTTCGGCTGCTTCCAAGTTACAGCGCTGTAGAATTCAATATTGTGAAGGAATGGAATTCGTGCTCGTTGAGGAAGAATCGAGCACTTTACCGAACTTGGAGCTGTTGGAAATCGAAGGTTTGAGCAAGTTAAGCGGAATTTGTAGAGGAATTTTGCCCGAAGGAACTCTTGCTAGACTTCGAGTATTGCATGTCAGAGCATGCAATGGACTAAAGGCCCTTTTCCCACTCGAATTGGGACTGCAGCTGAAAAACCTCGTCGAGATACAACTCGAAAACTGCGAAAAAGTTTCGGAGATAATTGCAGCAGGCGAAGAAGAGCAAGAAGGAGATGTGCGAATAGTTTTTCCGGGTTTGCAGATACTAAAGTTGAGTTTTTTGCCGGAACTTAAGCACATGAGCCGAGGAGTGATGGTCTGCGACTCGCTGTCGAGCTTAGAGGTTTACAGGTGTCCCGAGCTGACGATTTTGCCCTTTTTTGTCGATGTTAGGAACGAGGTAGTTGACTCTCTTAAGCAAATACGAGGAAGTAAAAAGTGGTGGAAGTGTATAACGGCTAATCATGAGAATGCCGCTAGTCGATTAGAGCCGGCTTTTGAAGAAATTAACGATGGCGATGATTCTGATGATGATTCATCGGTGTGTAGTGATGGGTCTGAACTCATTCCAAGATGAGGTGTTAATTACAGGCAAAAACAGGNTGGTAAAGACTACAGTTGTATAAAACTCACACTCAATAGGGTATTTGTTACTTTAGAAAAATAATGGCTCTGTATTCATTTAATTGTTTCTAGTTAGGTAGGTATAGCTTCAGAGTAAATGTTTGTAACAAACACTTAGTCTGATTTATCAAACATGTAATACATTGAGTCTATAGACTGAGTGAAAACTTCCCAAAATGATGAGATTAACTAATAGTGTATATTTCTTGTAGCCACTGAAAAATCTATTTATATTGCATTCATACTTTTCTCTGGGACAAATTTGACAGACAAATTATTTTCACATTTAAGCATTTCAAATGATAGAATTACATTGAGTTCAGTCAGACAGAGAAAAATTTCTCTCTTATCTTTCTATACATCAATTTCAAAATAAACTAATTATATTATCCTCAGCAAAATTCATTACTAATGAGTGAAAATCTACAGAAGCCTTCACCACAATCTCACCTTTCCTATCATACACACCAAATGACCAAAGCACATCAAAATCCTAACCATCAATCAACTGCACAAACACAGTACTAACATCTTTTTCACCTGCAGTAAAATCGACTTTTTTTACCGGCCCTTTTTTTGCCTCGATAACTAATCCTTGACGACCCATCTTCGGCCTCGAATCATATACCCACTGTAAGTCAAATCGCTACTGCTTTCATTACCACTTTCGCTCGTGTAACCCGATTTTCGACGGTGGTGTTTCTTTCTCCTCGAGCTGGCGCTATCGCTCGTGCTCCCGTTGAGAAGTGGATCGTCTATTCCCCTTATGACCTTCATCGCGGACGATGACGTGGCGATACAGCTGTCATCTCTTGTTCGTCTCCCCTTCTCGTGCCTCTTTATGTTCTCCGAGATCTTGTGCAGTTTCTGGTTGAATTTGTTGAGCCCCTTCTCGACCGGCTCAACTGCTTGGGTCACTGTGAACTTGACGTCGTTCACGATCTGCGTAAAGGTGAAAAGTGTAGATTAGTACGTTAAAAAAAAAAAAAAAAAAAAAANATAAAATCTTTGGGAAAAATCTATCTTTAAAAGGATTTTACGTAGTTAGAAGTAAATAGGTATTACGACTTTTGAGTTTTGAGTTTAAACGTACGTATGTTTGCTTCAAAAGAATGATTTGTCCTGCTTCAGAGTAGACGTATTGGTGGTTCTCAATAAAAAATTTAGCAAAAACAGAGTGAATTTGAGATTCTTGCAGACAATAGGCAAAAATATTCTTGCAGACAATAGGCAAAAATGCATTCTTAGTCCTGTTAGTTTAACGTCAAAGCAATTTTACCAACTTTTCGACTTTTGGTCATGTGATTTAATATTTTGCTGCAATTTCAGTCATCCGAGGACCGAAACTGCAACTAAATTTTAAATTACATTACTGAAACAAAATTTTAAATTACAGGACTTAAAATTGCTGATCGAAAATCTGGGAATTTGTTGAGGACTGAAATAACAGCAAAATATTAAATCACAAGACCAAAAACCGAAATCTTGGAACGTTGGGACTACAATTGTTATGGCGTTAAACAAGCAGGACTAGAAAAGCAATTTTGCCAATATAATATTATATTCTAGTTTGGGTCAAATGTTACGTTTGACAAGAGAAGTGTGGCTCTTTTCCAACAACCGAATGAAAGTTGTTAATTGAATGGGGAAGTAGAAGAAGAAGAAGAAGAAGAAAACGAAGAAGGAACTTACGTATTCGCCCCCACCAAGAAAAACATCCCGAACGCTTTCTCGAATGGCGGTCCCACTCCTAGCTTTGGTGTCCGGTTGTGGAAGACGAAATTTTGTCGGACGTTCACTGTCCCTCACCTCGTCTGGATCTAAAGGGCAATCAACCGAGGCGTAATCTCCAAGAACCGCAACACTTCCCGAGAAATGATCTCCAATATATTCGTAAGGTTTTGCCGGGAAAACATAAAGGTGGACTGCAGCAGCAATGCCCATCTGTCCTGGATTAATACACAATCTTTTAAAACTGAAGTAACTGATTTTTGCAGTCAAATCGGTTGGCTTTCAAAAAAAAAGTGTATTTTATTTTGAAATCAAACAAATCCTTACTAGATTTGGTTCTCAACACAGTAAATGAGAAGGAATTAGTATTAGCCACTTGGTGAAGATAGAAATTGCAGTAATAAATACAACAAACCAGAAGGGTAATAAAAATAATGAAAATAATTAAAAATAATGAAATAATTACCTCAATACAAATAATGAAGTTCTGAACGCTTGACTTGAACTGCAGTGACTGAGCTATTGGACTCTGAAATAAACCAACAGCATAAAGAAGAGCTATAGCAACACCTTGCCACCAAGTTAAGAACACGATTGATTTGAATGTCAAGAACTTGTACAATGGTTTGATGTGCGCTAATTCGTCTTTTGTAATGGTATAAAAAAGAATTAAGCAATACAATGCCCAGGATTGACTGAAATTTAAAATCACAGCCATGTATGGGTACCTGTAAAAGAATGAAGATGGACATTGTTAAAGATGCCAAGCTTCTCCTTTACTCATTTTACACTAGTCAAATGGGAGCATCAGCTTGGATTTGAGTAAATCATACACGCAATATTATATATATATATATATATATATATATATATATATATAGGTAGGCAACAATGAAATTATTTTAAACAAAATCAATAGAAAAGGGAAACACAAAGAAAATAACAGATAAGATGGCTGATGCTTGGTTTAACTGTATGAATTGTTTCATGTATTTGTGTAGTTAGATAACTCAAAGACATTCTTATCACTAAACAGAAAACAAGGAGTAAAAAAAATCCCTACAATGAAGGAAAAAAAACAGCAAACTGAGAAAGAAGTAAGCAGGGAAGAAAAGAATGAAAAACTCTGTTATTCGTATATCAGGAAAGAATCAGTGAAAACTCACCTCTGTGGGCATATATGTAACAGTACTACATGCTCGTCACTCTAGCTTTCCATCATTTAAGTATTTATTGTTCAAAGACGCATCATAATAGAGTTTTACAACTGTATGCTCTATGTTCTCTCAAGTAGTTATTAAAATATGAACCATGCAACATTGCAATTTTGATGTCTTCCATACAATATACAACAAAAGCTTCACAAATAGCAGTTGCTATAAGAAACGAGATCCAAAATCTATTTGAAAGATCATAACATGTAACTTACCCACAGTTCCATTTGAAGTCTCCTTCACAATATACATCAAAAGCTTCAAGAATTACTGCTGAAATAGCAGTGAATGCTTTTATAATCATCTGCCATCAAAATTTGAAAGAATTCATGCATTCCGTATAAGAGGATGATCAGAATTGACAACATAACTTGCCCAAATTTAAAATATCGAGGCGAAAACTTACATATTGAACAATTCCAAACTTGATGGCCTGATAAACCCACCCACCAAGTTTCCAAGGCTTTAGGAATAAATTCAATGGAAACGGATGCTTTACAATTCCCCTTTCAGAGCCATGATCGAGCAAGGGAGCTTTTACACTTGTGCGTCCTTCCCTCTCCATAAATTCAATTGTCCTCTCATCTCCACCTAATTTTAGCGTGAAAAAACAGAAAAGAAGAAGACTGGCTGATTTCAGAAATTACGACTCAGTCAATTCAGTAAAAGAATAAAAATTGGGATAGTTATGCCGACTAGCAAATGTATACACCTCTCCAAGAAACTGGAGCTCACAGACCCAGCGTACATAAAAGGAAAAAGAAACAAAGTTCGCAACACCAGAAAATAATCAAATAACGAGAATTGGAAAGAGTTACTAATAAAATCTAACACATGTCTCGAAAGTTTTAAATAACATTCGACTAAGAAGTAACTTAACTCATCATACCTAAACAAGCAACTAGGTACCTCCCAAAGCAATACATGGCAAAGGATTCATAGCAATCACGAAGGATTCCAATATGGACGCTAATTGCTGGCTTTACCAACGATACAAACTGCAACAAACCATATATGAGATCAAAACAAGAACTCTAATAAGCTTTTCATGAGGGACTTTCAAGCCACAAGTAGACTTCCAACCGTTTGAAAATATCAGTCGCCAAGAATGAACAAAGACGATAAACAGAACTAAGGGCACACATCAAACGAGGCAACTAAGCTGTCTAACCGTAGGAAACTCGGTAAACTTTCCAAAGTCACGTAATCACCAAGACACTAAAAGGCCGTTATTTCATACATGTAAAAATATGGGGTCGGTGCCCAAGACGGCACCTTTAATACCATCAGCTAAACCCACAATCCAATATCACGACCTATCATAAATCTCAACTGTATTCAGCTAAAGCAAAATGAATTTAACAAAATAAAGCCCTCAAAAGGGTGTCTTCAAGCTTACTGATTCAACAGCATAACATGGTACCATCACTATCACTCCAATCAAAAACTTTTGCTCCTGAAAATCATCACAAGAACAAGACATGACCTCCCAAAGAAAATACGATAAAAAGGGAATAACAAAAAAAGGGAAATAACGACAAAGGCATCAAAATATGACCTCGGGGTTCTTGTACATGGACAGATGCTCGAAAAGGAGGTAAACCGAAAGGGTGAGAGTGACGACGACGGAAAATCCGGCGGTCAGAACAGCCCATATCGGCGTCGAATACTCGCTGCTCACCAAATTCAGGTAATAGTAACCTGAATTTATGATTTGCTCCAGCATCTATCCTCTTCAGCTGATTCCAAAATTCGAGGGACAGTGATTTCTTTTCCTTTATAATCTGCCTATTTTCTTGACGATCGAAGCTCATATGATATGGGCTCTTTTGTGTCTTTCTTCTTTTGTCAGAGGGGTTGAATTGGGGAGGGATGATTGGTGGTGATGGCAATAACGGAGACAAAAATTATGGACATGTTTTTCTTATTTTTGAAAAGTTTGAAAGTTCCAAATTTGCCAATGACAATAATTAATTAAAACACTAGTCTTAGTAGCTCTACTTGGGCATGTAAACAAACCGACTCAAGCTCGAGTACTTAACGAGCTGAGCTGTTAAATAAACGAGTTAGTAATGGAGCTCGAACTCAGCTCGTTAAAGCCTCGAGTTCGAGCCTTAACAAGTCAAAATATAGAAAATTATATTAAAAATCTCTTTTCGAGCCGAATCGAGCTCGACTAGTTAACCAAACGAGCTTTAAATAAGCTCGAGCTCGAGCCGAGTCAATTTCGTTTAATTTAACAGCACTAAACGTGTCAAGTTCGAATCTTAAAGATCCAAACTCAAGCTTTAATTAAATAAAAAGATTATCTTAAAATTTTAATGAGTTGTGCTTGTGCTCGTCTAGTATAACAACCATAACCTATATATCGTATATATAATTCTATATAGATCAATTAATATTATTAAAGCACAATTTTAGGTTTAGAAATGTTACACTATATTGAGATTCAATTAAAAGTTGAACATTTAGACATGTTCAATAAGATCTCAACATTAGTTCCATAACACAATCAAAAGTATATTCTTACAACAACTGTATAATGTTACTTTTATTGCTTATATTGTTAATCAAAGTCTGTGCATTCAGAAGCACTTCAAAAATAAATATGTCCAAATCATAAATTACTTTACAAATTGAATGTTTATCAAGTATCCAATTTTTTAATTTTTATTAGTTTTTTAAAAACATAACTTCAAAAAGTAAATTTATCGACATGATATCATGTAAAACCCTGTTTTTTTTTCCTAATATTGTATTATCTTTCACAAATCATGTTCTTGTTTCTGCTATTCAATGTCAAATGTCATGTACAAATGCAACCTTCTCACAATATCAGAGCAGTAGAAAATCTACAGAGGAATTCCTTCTGTTATGGTCTCCATTGAATATGGTTCTCGAACGGTTATTTAAGCTTATTGGAGGACTTTCTTGTAATTATAATGTCAGAGTTGTTATGATTTGTTCATCATGTTCATGCTCTAGCTGAAGCAGTGGACAAGTTGGTTAGCATTGATTGTTGGGACATAACTTTCGACCTTTTTCATCTTATAAAATGTGTGATTTTGAGTTGAATCTTATAGATTCTGAAGTGTATCAGTTTATGAAGTGCATTGCGTGCATGGCTTAATATCTGCAGTGCAGTTGCCAATTTGTTATTTGCTGTGAGGTTATTAGCTTTTAGGCCAATTTAGCTTGACATTGTGTATGTTAGTTGGAACAATATACATATTTGAGAAGGTTTTATCTTCGGGGGAGAGTTGAATCTCAAATGGAGTGCTGAGGTTCAATTGCAATTTTTAGATGTTTTTCTTCTACTGCGTTATCTCGTGGTGCAGACATGCAAATATCAGTCTTAAAATGTATAAGTTATTGACATGCTTCATATATTTGTTTGAATTATTTCTCATACTAATTGATAATGTTCCTAGCTTTTGCATCTCAAATTGCAGATTGTTTGAACACTATAAAAGTCATTTAGAGAACATTTTGCAATCTTAAAAAGGCTTTGGCAATTGAGAAAAGGGCACCTTTTGACTTTTTTGTGGCTTTCAAAAGGCTATAAAATGAACCTTAGAAAGAGACAGTAAAGAGAGAAAGAATAAAGGTTTCTTTATGCCTCTCATCTGAGTAAAATCAGGAGCAAAAACTTTTGCTGTCATATTTTGAATTTCTGTCTTTGTGACATTGTTATATACTTATATCCAATATTTTATCCACCCAAGTGATTGTATGAATATTAAATTCATCAATGAAGGAAAATTAATAACAAATCAGCTTCAAAAAAAGAAAAAAAAAAACAGAACTTGCTTCCCCCAGTTAACAACAAAATTCAACCAAAAAATCCAAAAAACCCTGAATTTTCCACTTGCATTATTACACAATACCAATCCAACACAAAGCAGCAAATATAGCAGCAGGGCAGCACAAGTATGCTTGGCCCATCCCAAAAACTCAAACAACACAACACAGTTCATGTGCAGTGTTTAATCCACTTATTTCTATGCATCACTAGATACAAATGATCCATAACACTGAAAACTTATGTACTATAAAATCAGAATGCTTCCTTTGTAATCAATCCCATCATCTCATCAACATCAAGAATATAATAACAGATCCAAACAAGCCCTTACACGCCGACCGAACATCCCATCAAAATCCCGGGTATGAAAATTCCTCAACTTCTTCTTCCTCATCGTAGGTCAAGGTCTGACAAACAGGCGGGTCCATCTCATCTTCAGAGTCATTCGCGAAAAACGATTTCTTCCCAATAAGCTCGACCACTTTTTTAGCGGGGCCCGAGTCCCTCGGGCTTTCCTTCATGCACCGAGCAGTCTTGATCTTAGGCAGCAAAACAATAGACTGTGGAGGAGAAGACTTCTTCTTCTCAGTCTCCACACTGCTGTGAACAACAATCTCACTCGGGATTTCCCAACGCTTTTTCACCCGGGCTTTCCCCACTGACAAGGCCCGTTTACTATCGAATTTCTGGCTGAAACCGTCATCATTTTCCGGCAAAGACTTCTTTCTGGCTAAGGGTGTCTGAACGGAGTTCAGATTGTTGTACCGGCTAGCCACAATTCTCCCGGGCCTCGACAGCTTCTTGCCAGCTGTGGGGTCCACCTTTTCCCCGCCTTCCCTAAACAGTTTTTTGGGCTGGACCGAGTTCAGAACCGAGTCTTCCTTCTTCGAAAAGGCCTTTCTCGACGAAATTGTTGTCACGGCCTGCCTTGAGTTCTTGATTTCGGACTTCAGCCCAATTTTTCTCGAATTTGGGCTCACGCTCGAAAAGCCCAAGCCCACCTTCTCTTCATCTATGCCCTGCAACTTCCAGTAGCACGATTTTCTCCGGTTCTGAACTGGAGTGCCCATTTCGGGCCTCCCCAGCATCTGCCTCGACCTCGCGGCCCGGAAAATCTCTGCGGGCCCCACGCTGGCCACCCTACGGGCCCCCGATATGATTTCCACGGGCCCAAGACTGATCCCCCTTCTCTTATCAGTAGTCCCGTCAGCCTTTTTCGGGTTCATGAACTTTGCGGGCACGGCTCGGATTTTCTTCTCGACAGCTTTCTCGTTCGCCTCGGCCTTTTCGAGCCTCAGGGCCTCCAACTTGGACTTGA
This sequence comes from Striga asiatica, assembly GCA_008636005.1. Taxonomy (NCBI): domain Eukaryota; kingdom Viridiplantae; phylum Streptophyta; class Magnoliopsida; order Lamiales; family Orobanchaceae; genus Striga; species Striga asiatica. The sequence continues at coordinate 1,555,840 of BKCP01008181.1, read as the reverse complement.
GTTTCGAAATGTGGGACTCGATTTCCTCAATTTCATCATCTATCGCCTTCTCATCCCTAATTTCAACCAAAGCAACAATTTTTTCGCCCGGGCTCTCTTTCAGAAAACCGCCGGTTCTTGATTTTTTTTCTTCCACGGCCCGGTTGTCTGAGTTGACGGGCTTAAATGGGGTGCTTGAGGATTTCAGGGAAGATGATAACAGAGAAGGAATCCGATCATTTTCCGGCCCGACACACAGATTCTCTTTATCGGAAACGGAATCAAAAGAAGCTTTAGGGTTACCGAAAATTGACTTCAACGAGCCCCAAGACTGCCTGCTCGCACTCAGATCCTCGGAGATTCCGCCGCTGTTGTCAAAGGCGGCGTTGTTCCATATCTGGAGCTCGGCTGAAGGATCCATGGCTTCTGAAACTTGAATCACACTCATTTTTATTTTATTTTTCTCAATTTTCGCTTGTTTTTTCTGTAATGGGTTTCAAGAATTTCGAATCAAAATGAGAAATTGATTGTGTGAATCTTGTTTTTCCAAACTTTTCTGGAGATTTCTTGTGAATAAATTTGATGATTTTCAGAATTTTGGAAATGAGGAATCTGTATATAGAGTAGAGGGATTTTTTGTCAAGGTTTTTGAGTTTTTTGACCGTTGAGGTTTTGAGTAAACGTTATTGGTTATGACGCTCCATCGTGGCCGTTGGATGATGAACGGCTACTACAGACGCTCCGATTTGATTTTAATGTTTAAAATTCAAGGCCATAATAATGGGGAAATTGTCATTTTTGGATATTAAATTACACTTTTACATGGTTGGGTTTGTTAAATTAGCTTATCTACTGGAATATTCTTTGTTCAGTCAAATATAATATAAGACATATAGTAGAAATTTTATAAAGTTGTAATTGCATTTATTATATAATATAAACTTTTAAGGTTCTCAATCAGCAATGAAAGGGAAATCATTTTTAGATTTATTAAATTGCAAATTATCGTCTCAAAATTGAAAGGGAAATGATGTTTGAATTTGTTGAAAATCACAAAGAAAAAATAAATAAATAAAAGCTAAACTAAAAGCTTGCTAAGATTTAAGCTCATCGATTTATTGAGTTATTGATTAATATATATCTATGACAAACACTATTTTTTACATAAAAAATACACAAATTCTTGTATACGCAACTAACTATTAATTGGGTTGATCCGTCATAATATTTCAATAAAAAATACATATAACTAAATATTAATTGGGTTGATCCGTCATAATATTTCAATGAAAAATACTTATTTATACTATGATATGTCATAGTTTTATTTATATTATTGCTTAAACCCTATTTTAATTTAAAGTATTATTATTTGAAAAAGTATGTTTTGAAAATCATTTATGAAAATAACTAACAAAACGATTTCTAGTTGTTTAGAAGAATTACATTAATCATAAAATTAAAAATAAATAATAAATCTATACTTATATAATAAGAATTAACATTTATCTAAAATAGTAGGTCAAATTATGGTCAATGTCGAATTTGCATTAATATTTTTCAAAACTGGTAAGTTTTTGTCTTTTTCACATTTCTCATTAATTATGTCTTTTTCACACTTGTCATTAATTATGTCCTTTTCACACTTGTCATTAATTATGTCTTTTTCACACTTTTCATTAATTTTGTCATTTTCACACATTTAATTAATTCATTAATTACGACATAATTATCATAAATCATTCTATCTGAGCTTTAATCGTTAAAATGTATAGCGATCTGTTATGACTTTATCCCATTGATATTTCCATGAAGCGTCCTTATCGCGTTCTACTTTTTGGTAACCACTCTATATCAATAACCGGATATTTGGTTAATGATAGCACACGTCTTTATTTCAATGAGCGGATATTCTTTGACCTTTAATTAATCTGAACTGATTGCCTTGACTTTTCAATTTTTAAAAACTCTTTTTTTTAAATATTTTGGCTTAAGATTCGGATTTCATTATACAAGTCGTCGGATTGTTTGAATGAAAATGAATGAAAAGAACACCAAAAACAGGTAGCTTTATTCATATAATCAATCCTAAAATATTAGTTTGTTCACCAAAAAGAGACAAATCCTAAAATATTAGTTTGTTCACCAATCCTAAAATATTGGTTTTTTCACCAAAAATATTAGTTTGATTTTTAGGATTTGTCTCTTTTGAAAATATTAGTTTGTGATAATGAGGAGTTACCAAATAATCAAACTCATAATATTGTGTACAAGGAGGTTTTTAATAATATATGATTGTTACCGAACTTTTTATGATTCAACAATGTTCCTATGTATTTTAATGATTTCAATTTCGATCCTAATGCACGTGAGATTATATTATTCTTTCAAATGTTACATCCCGTGCATCGCACGGGTTACGTACTAGTCTTTCATAATCAGTAAAACCGAATACCCTGCCCAAAATATTATTCTTCATATTAAAATATATAATATCAAATATTATTAGTTTACCAAAATATTATTCATCATATTAAACAATATAATATCAAATATTATTTGTCAACCTTTCTACGGAAGGAAAGTAATTAATATTCTTTTTCAATCTAAAACCTACCATAATTAATTCTCAAAATTATATGATTCCACTCTAAACCTTCCAACATTAGGAAAAAAACCCGCACGCAACACACAAACACATATATAACAATACACACAGTAAATTTCTACATATACTCACCATATTCAATCACAAGAACATCAAAAGACAAAGCCATTATCAAATTCGAAGAAAGAAAGAAAGAAAGAATCTGCCATGGCCGCCTCTGAAAATTACCACGTTTTTTCTCCTCTTGCAGATACTTATCATTATAACATGGGTTTAACATCACCGTACCATCATCATCATCTTCATCAACAAGAAGCTCATATTGTTCCGTTTTTCGGGTATTTTCAGCCAGGACTCTTCTTGCATTCTCCGTTCTCTGTTCCTCTGTACCCTCCATATCTACCGTGGCCTTCCAATCTCGAGCTTTCACACATTAGCAACATTTATGCTGATGTAAACCGCAATCAGTTTACGGGCCCCTCTGCAAGCTTTTCGGGCCCGCGAGTAAACGGAAACTACTCGTCCATGGTCAGTGAGGGCTCTTTGATTCTTGATGCTCGAGAAGTAGAGGAAAAAGGAGATGAAGGGCTGTGTGAAGAGATTATCAGTAAGAATCTGAGACTGAAAGATGATCAGTTTACTGAAGATGATGATCCCAATAAGATATGTGTGGTGTGCCAGGATTGTCTGTTACGAGACCATGATAAGATTGCTGGTCTCGATTGCGGGCATGATTTTCACGCGAGATGCATCGCAAAGTGGTTGATGCGCAAGAATAGTTGCCCCCTCTGCAAGGCAACGGGGATCAAACTGTAAATTAAATTTCGTGCAGACGAAAGATGACATTCGAATGTTGAAATTTTTTTGTTGTTGACTATTCGTATTTGATTCGAAAAATGGTGTAAAACTTGCATGATTGCATCTTCCCACTTTATTCGGTTTATAATTCAAGATTTATTTGGTTTCCACTATTTGACTGTTGTTGATTTGTTTATGTGTATAACTGACTTCAATATATGTGATCTATATGGGTAGTTCATGATTTCTGATATGTCTAGCACTTCATTTTTTTTTTTAAATTGCAAGCAGCTAACTAATCTGTCAACAAAGCTATGGGAGAACCAAAATAATTGCCTGATCGAAGAACATTATATATAGTTTTGCCAATTAATAATATACATGTACGAATAAAATAATTGAAGAAATTAAGCTAAACAAATACTGCGGTGGCTCATTTTCATTGTTACATTCAAATCCTTGTAGCTGTGTATATATGAGCTTGGCATATAGTGAGTCAAATTCATATAACAATCAAGGCCATATCAAATTGCAGTACTTAAGAACTACTTCAATAGGACAAAGTATAGTTTTTAGTTATAACTTATAACCACCTAAAACCGAAAAAGAAGGGAATGCACGTGCAAGATTAAAGGAAATATGAACCGAGGATCAAATAGGCACATTTAGATACACTCTATACAGAAAAATAGTCGCTGTAAATAGAAATTTAACAGCTTCCAGCTGACTATATCAGCACGATTGACTTTTACCATCGTTGATTAGGTATATGGATTGGCTTCCAACAGTATTTTCCTACGGATAATGGTCGGCAGCTAAATTTCTAAAACAACTTGTTTGTTGCTAAGGGTCACTACTGTTCGAGTCAATGGGGCACTAAATTTACCTGCAACGTGCAGAAAGCTCACAGCCACATTTTCATCAGTCATTCATAGCCTTACTCTTACCAATTTCAACATATATAATTCACAAATTTATTAGCTCAAGCATATAATTCATCTTCATACATTCAATTTCACCTTTTCATTTTATTTTATTTTTTTCAAAATGATGAACATAGCAGAAGTTAAGAAAACCCAAACAGCTAGCTTGTCGATATATAATATATATCATCAATCAGGAAAAGAATGGATTTTTATCAATCAGGTCATCAAAAGAGAAAAAACCCTCATAAGTATATCCCCGAAAATTGATGAAATTCACGATGAATTAATCACAGCGCCGTTAAATTCAAGGTATGTCCTAAAAAATGCACATAAAATTCGACAAGAAAAAAGTAAAAAACACGAGCTACAATTGAATAACATGAGCTAAGTACAAAACCGATGAAAGAAAAAGAATAAATAGTGAGAGATTCTCGAGATTTTACCATGGTTGGGGGGAAGGACTTGCAGCTGGAGACTGAAAATCGTTCTGCGGCATGTTTATTGCTTTGAAAATGGAGGCGTTGAGATTGAAAATTTTTAGCAGAGATGGTGCTGAATGTTGATGACCCAAAAAGAAAAAGAAAAATCACGAAATATGGCGTAAAATGACTCAAACGCAACTACAAGATTTTCCGCCACTCTCAATCCCAACTAATCGAGGGACTCGAGTTAAAGTTCGAACCCGGTATCAAACTTGATTCGAGTTCGTTTGTTGTAATATTGAGAGCATGTTTGTTTATAAAAATTTTTTGTTTTTTAGTTTTTTGAGTGTTAGTGAGTGGAGTATAAATGTAATTTATCTAAACTCAAGTGAAATTAGATTTTGTTTGTTTTGAGAGATTTGAAATCTATAGATTTCAAAATTATAAGTTTAAATGCCCATGCATGTTGAGATAATAATGGAAGTTGGAAGATTTCAAATTCATGCTAAATGTTTTTTAGTTATTATTTTGAAGGATTTGAAATGACTCCTCAAACTTAATCATTTGAAATCCACTGTTGAGGACCACGCCGTCCGCGATCATTTAGGTTTATTATCACCGCGAGTCAATATCATCGATATGAGCTAGACAATTTATTTATAATATTTTTAACACATCCATTCAAGAAATGTGCAAGTAAAAAAAAAATATATTTCAAAAATTTTAAAATCAATACATTTCAAATCCCTCAAAACAAACGGAGCCTTAAAAGAAAAAAATCATGTTTGAGTGTAGGAGGTTTAATAAAAAACCAAGCCATTGCATATATTTTTGCTAGTCAAGTTGAGCCTTAAATTAACGACATCATTTAGCGTTCTTTTATTAAATTTAGCTTAGATAGGTAATTACAATTTTACAGAGTTCGGTTTATTAAATTTAACTTATGTAGTCGAATATTATTCTTCATAGAGCAAATATAATATAATATAATAAAGCCTTTTAGTAGAAATTTTATAAAGTAGTAATAGCTTTTATAACATACTAGTGTGTAGCCCGTGCGATGCACGGTAAATAATATTAAATACTAATTATAAATTAAAAATGATAGTAAACAATATTAACTCATAATTATAAATTGAATATGAGGGTAAACAATATTAATTAATAATTGTAATTAAGATGTGGAGTTCATATGTGACATAATTTATCGTATATCAGATGTAAACAATATAAAATTATCTTGTATAAAATAACATAAAAAATGTATGTTTAAAATATTAAAAACACCTAAAATATTATATAACGTATGTAAAGTATCTAATATTTTATATATCCTTATTGAAAGATGTGAAGTCACCTAAATTTTTCTAAACTATTTTATAAATAAAACATGTTAAAATTATTTAAAAAAATCTTGCCTACAATATATTATTCAATTTCCAAAAGATGATGATAAGAATAAGTTCGAATTTTATAATCCACGTGAGTATTAATTCTTAAATCCGTGTACTATACAAATTATTCATTATGTTAATTTCCTCTTAACTTCACGTTGATTTATTGATTCTATTTTATTTCCATACAAAGTTGATCGTCTAATTTTGTTTACCATATTTTCGTGGATATTTAACAAAGTCGGTTGCATTTATAAAATGATTTAGATATCAACATACAATTTATAATGGAGTTTTCAAAATTGTGTACTATTAACAAATAATATATTATCATTAAATATAATTTTTAAATGCACAATTATTGAGACTGAGAATTTAAAAATTATTTTACCTTTTGAAACCGAATATAAAAATATAATAGATTGGTAAAAAAAATAATAATAAACGTTACCAAGTTTATTATCACACGTTCCAAATAAAAAAATTGTGATGATTAATGAAAAATGATATGTAAAGAATAGCATTCAATATCTTTTTTTGAAAGGCATAAATATAAAGACCAATATTCTAAAATTTTATAACCTTTTGAATTGAGATTTTATAAATATAGAGACTTAGATTTTAGTGTTACTCGGTGTTTATATGAAAAAAAATAAAAATAAAAAATGCACACTTAATAGATCTTAGCTGGAATTTTTAAATAATAAAATGAATTAAACCCAAAATTAATGCAACATTTAATGTTAGTATGATTTTTTACAGATAAAAATATAAAATAAAAAAGACTTACTATTTATAGGTTGCATTAAATTTTCTCCTATTTTTTTGCTACTATTTTTGTTAAATGTTAATTTTTATTATATATATATAGATAT
>BKCP01008181.1:1528997-1546796 GCA_008636005.1 Striga asiatica | reverse complement strand
ATCAAACTGCTATTATTCAATGATAATAAACAATCTATATATATATATATAACTAGTGTGTACCCCCGTGCGATGCACAAGAATAATATTAAATTAACAATATTATAAATAGGCCTCGAGTTTGAGTCACTCAATGGCAGAAGTGGAAACTACTATTGATCCTATTTAAAAAGAGAAAGAAAAAAATAATTATAAATTAAAGAGAAGGATATACAATACTTAATAATTATAAATTAAAGATTTGGGGTCAAACAATGTACAACTATTTTGTATAAGAGAATATGAAATTTACATTATTTTTTATAAGAGAATATAAAATTTGTATGTTTAATATTAAATACACCTAACATATTATATTAGTATATGTAAAAGTACTCAAAATTATCTATATTATTTTTGAAAGATGTGAAGTCACCTATAGCTTTTCTAAACAATTTTAAAAGGAAAACATATCTAAAAACATTTGAATTTAACATTGTGTAAAAAAGATTTTTTCTAGACTATTTTGTAAAGAAAACATGTCTACAAATATTTAAATTTAACATCAATTATGTATATGTGTATATGTATATATATATATATAGACGAATATGTAAAAAAATGTTTAAACAATTTGTTTAAAATATCTAAAATATTATAAGCATAATTTAAAAAAGACATTATGTCAGATGATACCGAATTTATGGCGTTATTTCCATCTAAAAAAATTTGATTACACACCATTATTATTATACTTTTTACGTTGTTATCGAGAATGTATTGTTAGCTTATAATATTTGTAAAAATATTAGTAATTAGACCGATGGAAATTAGCTTTTTAAGGTAGATAATGGATTTCTAGTAGTAATTATGAATTGTTTTTTATTTTATTTTATTTTTTTAAATCGTTATAGATAAGAGATGAGATTTTTTAAGCTCGTGAGACATATGCAATGGGATTTTGCAACAGATAAGAGATAAACTCTAGATTTATGCTATGAGATTTTATAACGCGATTTTCAATACGGAAAAAGGAAAACAGATTCTAATACAATTAATCTAACAGGAAAAAGGAAAACAGATTCTAACACAATTAATCTGTCGATTTTGTTCCCTTATCAATATTGTCCAACAATTACTATATATAGGATACATTTAATGAATTTGGCAGTAAAATATTTCTAAAATTGTAAAAAGGTTATTCGTTTTATATAATGATAGATTTAAAAAAGACATTATGTCAGATGATACCGAATTTATGGCGTTACTTCCATCTAAAAAAATTTGATTACACACCATTATTCATATACTTTTTACGTTGTTATCGAGGATGTATTGTTAGCTTATAATATTTGTAAGAATATTAGTAGTTAGACCGATGAAAATTAGCTTTTTAAGGTAGATAATGGATTTCTAGTAGTAATTATGAATTAGTTTTTATTTTATTTTATTTTTTTAAATCGTTACAGATAAGAGATGAGATTTTTTAAAGTCGTGAGACATATGCAATGGGATTTTGTAACAGATAAGAGATAAACTCTAGATTTATGCTATGAGATTTTATAACGCGATTTTCAATACGGAAAAAAGAAAACAGATTCTAACACAATTAATCTGTCGATTTTGTTGTCTTATCAATATTATCCAACAATTACTATATATAGGATACATTTAATGAATTTGGCGGGAAAACATTTCTAAAATTGTAAAAAGGTTATTCTTTTTATATAATGATAGATAAGAATTAACATTTACCATAAATAGTAGTAAGGAAAAGTCAACCACATTTATTATATACTATTTTCAACAACTTTTACATTTTAATTTTAATTCATTATCAAAAAATTGGATGGTTCCTAAATTAATGGGTTTTAAATGCACGTATCATGTTTCAAAAATTATAAGTCATTTAAAATCGGAGGGTTCATAAATTAATGGTTACAAACTTTTCAAAGTTGTAATCTTTATGGCATCTTTTCTTTTTGACTTTTAATAATAAAATTATTTTAAACATATATATTCTAATCCAAAAATTCAATCATGTTAAATATATATATATATATATATTGAACGCTAAAAATATTTTCTAAATTGCATACCCAATCAATTAATCTTAATTTTTTTAAAATTACTATGTTTATTTTTTATTAATATGTATAAAATAAAAATAAATAGTTCATCTTTGGATATATAATTTATAATCTTAATATACTATCATTTGGTGTAGACATATGAATCATAAAATATTTTTATTTCATAAAATTAAATATTATATTTAAAGAAAATAAGGAATTTACTTTGGATCAATCGGGTGATTGAATTAGGGTACTGCCCACTTTGATTGAATTACTTTTAGGTGATATTTAAAATAGTCAAAAAACTTGACATAACTTGGTTGGTCCGAGGTAATTAAGTTATGTATCAGTTTGACCAGACCAAATTGATTATTGAACCTAAATATAAATTTTAATATTGAAAATACTTTATTACGTGAATGTGATGTCGTCCAAACTTCAAATAATCATATTAACAATACTTTTATGACAACGTGATTAATGATTTATGAATATTTATATATCATTTTATTATTATTCATGTGAACAAAATATTTATTTCATTATCATTTTTATTAATGTACGGTAAATATAAGGTTTTCAGAATCGCACCGTCTTGTGGTTGTTCAGATTTTAATACATAATACTTTAATAGAAAGTGTTACTTAAATAGAAAGTGTTACTTAAATATCTAAACAATTTAGAAATTCAAATGTTTAAACTAATTGATAAACAATTTATAGATCTCTATTTTATTTAAATATGTAATTTTATTTAAAATAATTTTTCATGTAACAAAATCTGTTTAGAAAATCGTATCGATCTTACCAGTCCAACATACTGGTGTTGTCGGATTCGATAACAAATATTTTATTCAAGCGCACTAAATCGGTTATAAACCGGTTCTCGGTCCATCCGGTCGGACTGTGTCCAACCCAGTTTAATTTATAAATAATGGGTAAATCATGATTAATGTTATTTATTTATTTAATTTATAATACAATCAAAATATTATTTTCCCGTGCATCGCACGGACCACGTACTAGTTGTTCATAATAATGAACAATCATTAATTTACTAATGATTAAATTTTAAAAATGTAATATGTTCATTATTTATAATTTTAATATTAAATTCTCAAATATTACTTATAATATTTTATGTACATTTGTGCATATGCACAGGATATTTACTAGTGGCAAANTTCCATTCATTAACTCGATAAAAGCTCCATCTCGAACTCACTTTGACTAGTTTACAACTTCATATACAAAGGAGCCATTGCACCAAACACACCGCCCCATAATTGTACAGATATGGACACCCATTACTTTTGGTTTTCCAAATCAATTATTCTTTTAAATAGAGTAAAAGAAAAATTTACTTAAAGCAACCAACAGCCACAATATTATGGCTGAAAAATATCATGCATATTTTCACGTGCAATAAAGCATACATCCATTGGAATTTCTGTATCGTCATATTCTTTTCAATAATTCTTCAATAACATGCATATTTTCACTGAAAAATATCATAATTAAAAAAATAATAATAAATAGAAGTATAACAAAGTATGATATTTGATAATATAAATATGTATTTTTTTTAAAAAAATATGACGGGTTGACCCAATTAGACCGTTTGACACAAGAATTTGTATTCGAGTTTTAATAAAATTGTTTTTGCATTCACTATTATTAGTGAATTTATTATTAGAGTTGGACAATGTTCTCTGGCTTTCTTCTTGAAGGAGAAGAGAGTATACAGTAGCAAGTGATGGCAAAGGGTTTGATAATAGGAAGTGGCTTCGAAGGGAAGAATAGGACTCATTTAACCCTATTAAGAACTTCATCACATAGTCATGATTTTGTGCAGTAGCCATGGCTTCAAAAATTTTACACGAACAACTATTGAAAGCACCACACACACATTTGGAAATGGGACTATAAGTAACATATTCATCCCAGAGGGACTTGAAAGTATTATAGTATTGAGTCACAGACAGTGTGCCTCGATCTATTGTACTTAGAGATTTTTTAAGATGAAAACCCTAGGTCCACTAGATAAGGCATATCGAGATTTTAACTCATCCCAAACCTCTTGTGCAACAGTAAAAAACAGTAAGGATTGACGAATGTCCTTATGAATAGAATTCAGAAGCCAGGACAACACAAGATTATTAGATCTAACCCAGGATAAAGTTTGAGTAGGGTTAGGGGCAGATACAGTACTGACTATGAAACCAAGTTTATTCTTGCGCTGAGGGCCATGGTGACGGCGCGTGACCAAGAGACATAATTGTCGCCGTTGAAGAGCTCGGCGACGATGAGGGCTCCGAGATTATCGCTAGGATGCAGGTAATACGGTGATGTAGGATCCTCACTTGGATTTGCTGTCGTCGTCATTGCCATACACATATCGAGATAGATCGAGACAAAAAACAGATCGAGATTTATCGATCGATAATCGGGAAAAATCCGATTGAAAAATGAAGAATCGTTGAGAGATCGATTCAAAACAACGCGAAAGCAGCGGAAATCAACAGGAATCGTAAAATGGCGAGTGATACCATATCAAATCATATCAACATTGATGAACACAAGGAGTTTTTGGAGAGAGAAAAGAAAATGCGATTGTTGATATGAAAAGAGAATTGTGAATTGTGTTTACAGATTAGGGTTATAACCCTATTTATATGAGAGCTATAAAGTATAAAGTGTTATACAATTAAGTAACACTTATTCACTAATAAAAGGGTACAACTAATAAAGCTAAGTGTACAACTGTCTCTATTCTATTATATTCAAGAATAAGGAAAAAAATTATAATTTATCAATGGATTAAATTAATAGTTGAAAATTTACATGTACTGATAAAATGGTTAAAAATATTATAAAACTGGTTACATGAATTTTATTATTTCCAGAATATGAATAGAGAAAGAGAGTGGCGAATGAAGGCGGCCACCTGTTTTTGGAAACCGTTGGGAGTTGAGAACGTATTATGAAATCAATGTTGAATCACCTTGCGTCGTGCTTAAAAAGAAAAAAAAAATGGATATATGATATTATGATTGGATTAAAAAAAAAAAAACAGAATCTACAAATGGTGCGATTATTCATACCTAATTGTTCATAGGGAAGGAACGGAAAAATTAAAAATGAAATATTAAATATAAAAAATCCAGTGGCCTATTCGAATAAATTCTAGATGTCATAACTCATAATAGAATTTTGATCGTCATACTCCTTTTGCACATTTGCATGTAAATGGATGAAACAGTAGGTTAGATCCTACATGTGCATTAGTGAACGCATTGAGTTTTTCACTATTGAATCACACGCATATATGTATATATACATGTGTATATATTTTATTATAAATCATAAGTGATGTCAAGGTTGATCCAACAAATTGAATGAAATGGGGCCAAAATTTTGTGGTAATTGGAAAAAACGATAAAAAAAAAAGTTGGCACAAAATAGAACATGTAAAATTACCATTATATATAAATTTTAATTTTATTAAAATAATTCAAAATGAGATATTAAAACACCCTACCATTTGTATATTTATTATCATTCTGATTATGTTTTTAAGGATGAGACGTCAACTTTTCATTAGGTGGCTTACTTTTTCATTTGGTGTTCACACCAAATTGGCACAGACGCAGACTATCTGTTCGCAATTTGTAATGGGGTTATGAAGATTGACGTAAATTGTCGCCTGGGCATACGGCCAAATGTGTCGGACCCCATTAAAGGCCAAAAGGAAATATGAATTATATCAAGCAAGATAACCTCTTCCCAAAATGTCGAACGAATGGGCCGAGGTAAAAAACGATAACTAACACATATTAATCCTAATAAAAATAGGTGGATTAAAAAGATAGTATAACAACAGTATTATCCAAGTGGAACAACTGATCATGTTTGAGCTCGTGCTCATTTCACAAATAACTTGTCTTACTTGTTTAATAAATGAATAAAAAGTTCGACATAACTTATTTACTAAACCTAAATACTTAACCAATAATACTTTCCGCGAATAAGTTTATTTCGACCGTGATACTTAAAATAACAACATAAAAAAATATAGAAATGAGTTGTTCATCAACACTCGTCTCAATTTATTTAACTAATTAATGAACTCAGTTAGTTATTCTAACTCAACTCATTTAAATAAGCAAACTACGAATTTTTACAAGTTGAATCAAACGGTATTCATCCATTTTTGTTTCGAATTTCAAGAGTTGTTTGAGAGCTCAAAACCCGTCTCATTTAAATAAACAAATTGTATTCATCTGTTTCCAATTTCGATAGTTGTTTGAGCGAATTTCGATAGTTGTTTGAGCTCAAAAACTGTCTAATTGAAAGAAACGAAAACTCAAACTTTCATTGATCCAATCAAACTGTATTCATAAATAGTTTGTTTTGCTTGCTCACAACTAGACGTGGCCATGGGTCACCCGGCTTGTCGGCCCGACACAGTCAAACTCGTTGATCACAGATCCGGGCCCGGCTCGGATTTCAACTTAGCCGGTCCAGGGCCTTGATTTTCTCGACTTTGGCCCGGCGGGCCAGGCAGTGTTTTGGCCATGTCTACTCACAGGAATCTCATACCCACCGGCCGTCCACCAAATTGAAGAACCCGAAAATGGGGACGTGCGCGAGGCACCATTTATCCCCTTCGGCCCTCTTCTGCTCCGCCACGCCCTCAACGGAACCCTCGCCCATGTTGATGAAGCTCGCTGTCCGCAGGCCGCTCAAATGGCGGATCCCCTCCGGCAGCTCCGCCATTATCCGGCAGTCCATCACCGTCAGCCACTCCAAAACCGGCATCGACCCTTTCTCCATCTCCACCCGCTTCAGCCCCCTCAACCCCCCCAAAAACAGCTGCTTCAGCTTCTGAAACCCTAGGGCGCCGAATCTCAAACCCTCGCCGTCGTAGGCGTAGTGGAGCACGAGCACCGCCAGATTCGGCAGGTCCCGGAGTAGATCCAGCGGGTCGTCCCTCAATCGGCTCCAGCTCAGGTAAAGTGTGGTGAGCCCGTCCAGAGATGGGACCCACCGCGGCAGCCTCTCCAGGTGGCCCCGCAGGTCGAGCCTCCTAGGAACGGCAGATCCGGCGATGATTGGCCGTGGTCCAGATCCAGAACCTCTCCGTCGTCGATCGAGCAAAGGCTGAGCGAGCGCAGATCGGTTAGCTTCGCGATGGAGGTGCAGAGCTTGAATCCGTCCGCTGCCCTGAGCTTCGAGATCCCCAAACGCCGTAGCTGGTTTAGGTTCCCTATTTCCCTCATTGTTTTGGTTCCGTTGATTTCCTCTGCATCTATCCAGCAGAGCTTCTGTAGGGAAGATAAGCAGCCGCCTATAGCGCACGGGGCTTTAACACTCTGTATGTTGTTGAACGAGCTTTTGTAGAAATTGCTCCGGTATTTGTACACCAAAAGGTGCCGGAGTTTGCAGAGCTTAAGGATTTCGACGGGCACTTGGTCACATTAGTGTGGTTGATATCCAGTGTTTCGAGCTCCTTTAGATTCTCGATCAACCGGGGTATGAACCTCACATGTGTTTTCCTTAAGCTGAGATACTTGAGATGGTATAACTTGAAAACCTCATTTGGAATGGTGTCCAACTGAGCTTCTGTAGGTCCAGTACCTTTAGCAGCTATTTCCTTGACTGCCTCGTATTTCAAGAACTCTCCCGAACCAAACAATAGCAATGAGCGTAGAAGCTCAAAGCAATTCAGGCCTCATGTTTCGGGGGTGAACCCGATCGGCCGCTGAATCACGTGACGTCTGATTCTGTTAGGCCAATGCACATTCCCTTCTCCGTATATTGACACAATGTTCTATTCTCTGGACTTTGAGGCGTAGCAGGTCGTGTGTTCGGTACACTCTTAGCCGCCCGTCGATTTCCTTCGCCACCTGGATTAGGCTCCTGCCGAGAAGCTCGTTCAGGTACACCTCGGCCACTTCTTCCAAGGTCTTTCCCTGTCTCGCCTGCACAAACCCTTCCGAAACCCACAGCCGGATAATCTTCCACTTGTCTAGTGGGCCACCCTCCGGAAACTCGTAATAGCTGAGGGATAGCAGTTTAGATATTCTCTGCAGGTTGCCGCCTTCCACCAATCACGACTATTGCCAGCAGCAAACCATCGCATCTTCTTAGTATGCTCTCGGCAAATTCCTTCAAATAAGATAGGACATTTTTCTTTTCTTTGGGAAAGCCTTTTGGTAAAATAACACTCTCGACTCTTGAGGTGGAATGGCATTTTGGGCTTCTCGATGCCCACAACTTCGGCCTTGTCCAGGAACAGGGCATCTCCTCTGTATTCATGCCATTCGTTTTTCGCTTGGTCTGCGACTGAAAAGTACATGTCTCGATACCTGTGCTGCCTTCTAGAAATGTCTTCCAGCTTACATTTATGTCCTCGATTTCTGAAGCAATCTGTCTCGGACCTGTCTGACCCATTCCTTGAGGTTGGGATTGCTTTCTTCTTTCGAGTCGGCTGTGTCATCTGGGCCATCTCGTCCCGGATGCTCTCGACTTCACGTTCGAGTCCTTTGAGAAGATTGCTCTCTTGCGCGAGGAGCACGCGCAGCTGGTTTAGAAGAAACGATACTGCCACATCTGACATCCCTGGTGAGCTTTCCCTTTTTTTATTTTTTTATTTTTTTTCTGGTTCTTATATTCACTTGGAATAATGAGGAGTTAAAGGAAAAAAGTTAATTTGAGGAAAAAAATCATATCTTTAAGAATTCTTGGTGCTGTGGTTAATTTGTAACACAAAATGCATTTGAGAGTTACTATTGCGCATTATGCAAAAATTGTCTCAAAATTTTGGGTTCATGTCTTCTTAGAACTTAGGATTACATTTCCCTTTTAAGGTCATTAATTATTGGGAGTGGTTTGAGATTTTAATATTTCATTTTGACTAGGTGGCTTTTGCCTTCGTATTTTATTTTATTTATTTGTTTAAATTCGTATGTCTTGTTGCCGGCACCCTTATTTTCTATTGGTGACAAAACCCAGTGTGGTCACAGCTTTAGCCGAAAAAACTGGCTAATGAATCAAACCCAAGCAAACCCACAAATTCACTTTTTTAACTTTACGATAATAGTGATAATTGTGAATGATTTCAAAGTTTGGTGGGAGCATTATCCTTCTATTAGCTTTTTGCCCCTTCAGAAAGATCTCATTTTTCCTTTCTGGACAGTTTCATTGTATATAAACATTTAAATAGACTCCATAAACTGCCCTTGTTATTCATACAAAATAATGATAATAATAATCTTTGTGGAACTGTTGGTGCTAGTTTAATTGTTTGTCCTTGTTGTAATAATCACCCTGTTTGTCATTCACTGGATAGTGGATAAATGTTTCAATTATTTGACTTGTCAGTAGATAACGGATAGTGGTTGATTTAGCAATTTTGACAATCTGACTGGATTAAATGATATAATTAACAATTTGATATATAAAAATAACTAAAATTGCAATACTCTGTTTCAAAAGCTTTTATGTCGAGCTGTTTCGAAGGATATCATGTTGAAGATGTATAAAAGAAAAAGCTTTCATATTTCTCTTTCTTCTTTTATTTGATTTCTTTTAATCTTTGTATTTATCATCTTGGTTGATTAATGAACACCTTCTGTGTAATATATTATGCAGCTGATATGATAATTCTTATTATGATTACGTGATATGCTTTGCCACTGTTATTGGTATATGTATGAACGCCAGCCGCCACCAAACTCCCCTTTGACATGTGAATGAGATGATAAAATTGGTATATATGAACGCGTACAGAAGGTCGGCGAGTATATTTTGGCTATGTTTGGTAGACGAATGAGTTAACTTATAACTTATTTGATTAGTTTATAAACTCTCTATATTTAAATAAGCTCCGTTTGGTAGGACGAGCTTATTTAAAAAGCTCGAGCTTAAAATAAGTTAATTGATATTTTTATTTCAGCTAGTTTATCAGCTAATTTTACCAAACACTTTTATCATATAAGCTAGCTTTTCAGCTATAATAAGTCATAAGCTATAAGCTATAAACTCGAAAATTACTAATAAGCTATCAGCTAGGTTTACCAAACATAGCCTTTATATTACATTATCTTATTAATTGAACTTGATGTTGTTGCTGCGTTTTTAATTTATTTTACTTTCTTAATCACGTTGGATGAATGCTTTGAATGGATTTGGATATGGTGTGATTGGATATTTGGATTTTCGAAAATTACTAATAAGCTATCAGCTAGGTTTACCAAACATAGCCTTTATATTACATTATCTTATTAATTGAACTTGATGTTGTTGCTGCGTTTTTAATTTATTTTACTTTCTTAATCACGTTGGATGAATGCTTTGAATGGATTTGGATATGGTGTGATTGGATATTTGGATTTTGCTGCTGCTTCTTTCTTTCCTTTAGATTTGGATAGTTGTGATTTTTGTGTGATTGATCATGCTTCGTGTCTTTTCTGGAGATAACGTACTGTCCTAGTGGGTGATTGGAGATTTGTTTCAAGTTTTGATTCCAATATAAGTAAGTTTGGTTGTTGCTTGATNAATAGAATTCTTAAAAAGTCATAATTTTGTCTAACGAGGAAAGAATAATTAAATATCTTTCTTATCAAATAAAAGACAAAGATAATTAAATAACTCTAATAACAAATCTAAGACTAAAATACTAACAATAAATAAAAAAATAAATAATTAAGTTAAAAATCTCAAATATCATGTTTGTGTTGATGACCGACTTGATTCTCCAAGGCTAATTAAAGGATCGATTATATTATCTTTATAATGATCCTTTAAACTTATTTCTAAGCGACAAACTTAGTTCAACTTGGCACAAATAAACGACATCCGACTTTGGACAAGTGAAACAATGACCGACTTATCACCAAATTCCAAGACCGACTTCACATTTAAGACAAAGAAGCCGACTTCACAAATATTCCTATTGAAGATTATCCATTCAAACCGAGATCCGAGGTGATTGAATTCCAAAGCAGGTGACGTTGTACGCTTTCAATTGGACCATCAAGTCAAAGAATAATCATTGATGTTCCCTCACAGCATTACATGCCGCTTTATTGAATCTGCTCAACATATTATAAATAGCATTAAATGCAATATGATCTACCTCGGACAAAAAGACAAAATCACCGTATTATAAATAGCGTAATTTATGACTGTATGGGGATCTTTTTCCGAACATTGTACACGGACTATAAAAACATCTCGGTTACTTACAAAAACCAACTTCATGTACTCTTGTGAAACAATCAATAATCCAAAAAATTTACGTTAATTTTCCTTTAAATACACCTTACTTTTATTTATTTGAGTTATTAAATTTCATACAACTGTTTGTCCTCATTTTCATCATATCTTTTACTAGACAAGATTGTGGCCTTTTAGGATATTTATAAGAGATTCTATTTAAATACTCATATTCTTTTGCGTTTCAATCAGTTTATTTAATTAATAAAGATATTAGAAAGTCTTTCTCTTGTTTTATCCATTTTCATTTTGTTACGCTTTTGCTACGTCTCAAATGAAATTAGGACCTTCGAACTTATACTTAAAACATGGCTTCTTGATTACACTCATTACTTTACACATGGAAGAATGCTGTCCTTTCTACATCATTTTTATAATCCCAACATTTCATATGCTTATACATAATAGTCAAACCAATATTTTTAATTTATACAACAAAAACCTATAGAATAGTAAGAATTAAAAGGGAGCTATCCTGTTGCGAGCTGATAGGCTAAAGTGGAAATGTGACATTATGAAATTATGAAAGGGAAAGGAAAAAAATCTATCATCTATCGTTATATAAAAAGAATAACTTTTTTACAATTTTAAAAATATTTTTTCGCCAAATACATTAAATGTATCCTATATATAGTAATTGTTGACAAAACAAAATCGGATTTTGTTATGATATGGGTAACTTTTATTTTATCAAGTCTGTTAGCATATTTTGTTTTGCATTTTGAAATAAAAATCAGTTTTTATTTTTGGTTTTGATTTTGGAGAAATTCTGACACACGATGCATTTGTAAGGTTTTCGATATTTTTTCGGTAAAGATTTAATTTACGCAGTTTGCTTAAAAATCTTCAGTTAATATTCAATTTTTATTTTTACTTTTTCTTTTGGATAAATTCTGATACACGATTTCTTTTTAATGTCATCTCTCTCTCTTTTTTTTTTTGGTAAAGATCTGATTTACAGAGTTTGTTTAAAAATCTCAATTTAATATCTTTTCTTTATACTGATAAACACAATATTTTATCACGTCAATACAAATATATCACATTAACTACAAATTATACAAACTAGATCTCTTATGGAACGTACAAAATAAATTAAAAGATTACACTTTCATTCAATGTATAAAATTACAATGATATGAATCACCAAAAAAATATTAAAATAAATAGATAATAACAAATCGTAAAATAAATAGATAATCACAAATTCAATATTAACGTAACAATTTTATAATCTTGATTTAATATTTTCATTTCAGTTGATAAACATAATAATTTATCACGTCATTATAAAATGACTGATATAATAAACAAGATAATCACAAAATCCACATGGTAACTGTTTTCTAAAATTGCCATAAAACTAGCATTTTCACGAGATAAACAGTCTTTGATATCTATCACATCAATTTATAATATCCAAAATATTTTATTTCATATTTCTTGATGTTAAAAGATATTTGTTGCTCTTAAAAACGAGTGTGGGGATAATAAATATCCTATCACAGTCCTACAAAAAAGCACCTAAAACGAACATAAAAAAAAATACATTTCATGACTAAAATTTAAATTGTTTATTATTTTTTGATTCATCTCATTCGATTTATAATATTTCACAAAATAATTACAATCCATGCATCGCACGGAATACACGTACTAGTAAAGAAAGAACGTGGGACTATAATTAAATCAATGTACTTATTATGTTACCACAAAGTTCACCATTTCTGCTCTTTTTGACCTTTTCCTTAATTGATGGTGCCGGGCATTGATGGAACTCAGGATTGAAATTTGGAACCGTTGAAGCCTAGCAACAGCGGTCACTTTGGTATCTATATATATAATTTGAATCAGAGTTTTTAACGCAATTCATTTATTTTTCCTCCATATTCAGTTACAAAATCACACTTAATATCAATTATTAAAATTAATAATTATATTTCACACTAAATGATGTATGAAAAATGCATAAACATAAAAAATTATATTGTAAAATTTTTTTTTCAAGTTATTTATTCTAAAATTAATATTATATTTTTTATTACTTTTTTAAGTAAATTAATTTATTTTAATGTTATAGTAAAATTCCTTAAAATCGCATAAGCAATTGTCACAATAAATATAATATTTTCAGCTAATTAATCGGTCATAATCCCTCAAAATTATAAAAATTATGTTATTTATTACATTTTATGCAATCAGTATAGTGATTCATATGCAATCAAATAGTTGTGTACTATTTATTTTAACCAGTGATCAAATTTTAGACATAATAACATTATATAACTTATAAAGATAACTTATAATACCTTATGCTTAAAATATTATAAAATCATCTAACTATTAATTTTAATTATATTTTTAATATTATATGTATACAAATAACTCATAATACATTATTTACATTTGTGCAAATGCACAGGGTCGAATGCTAGTAAGGTATAAATAGGGTTAGGCTCTAACTTTATTATTATTATTATTACAACACAAATTCCACTAATAGCTAGACGAGTGGACCAATCATAATATTTGAACAAAATACATATTTATATTTTCAAATGTCATTCTTGTATATGAGGCGAACAAAAATTTGACTTTTCCCATACCGAACTAGACTGAAGTAGACTCGTTTTGAAAAATAATGATATTGTTTCCAGTACCGAACTGTTTTAAACAATGGCAGTATAGCTTTCGAATATTTTTATCATGAAACATTTCGTTTGTCCCGTTTAATTACTTTGGTATATATATATATATATATATATATATATATATACACACATTAATTGGTATTGTTTTTTAAATTGGTATTATAATAATCCATTATTATTCCATTCTAAAATAAAAAGGCCAATGTACTAAATTGATCCAAAACAAATACACCAACAGGTCCAACCCAATGTACATAGTAAATACCAAATTGAATTCTTGATTGGTGTATAATATGAATTGTAAATTGTAAAAGTCACTAAATGTCTAAGTTAAAATAGATGTTTTTGTTGGTGATTTGTTGAATCGGCATAAAACAAACATTGCTCCGCTTTAGGTGAATTGACATAAAAGTAGTTTAATATTGATAAATATTTGATGATCTTATTTTAGTCTCTTTACTCGAAAACTAACATTGTTTGTTATTATTATTTTTATTTTTAGTATGTAATCCGCATGGTACTAAATTGTTTTATTCTGATCCCGAATGAATATTGATCTATTTGGGACATTGTCGCGCTCCAGATCCTTCTGGAACCGATTCATAAAAGCGAAAAGTACAAAGACAAAGCTAAATTTCGGATCGTCTTGGCTTTACCCACCACTACTTCTATTTATCTTGTTTATCAAAGTATGACATTTTTTAAATAATATATGTGATATGAGATATCATATCGGGTCAGCTCGACCCGATAAGTGGTCTAACCAAACTAGGTGAACCGTTCGATTGATCGAAGATCGAAGGTACAGAGGTCGAAGAGGCATCAAGACGAGTGTAACAATATAGATAGATGGGTTCATCGACAGGCCGAGCTATAGGGCCCTTGGATGGCCTGGTAGAATCTCGACCTGAAGGTACGAAGGTCGACATATCGACCTAAAAGAAAATACGCACGAGCTCAGTGAGAAGGCAATCTAGGTCAAAGGATAAAGAGGAAATCTGGTCGTATGATTAGGCCGTCTAATAGGACGGACTAATGGATAAGAAGGAATATAAATAGGATACGAATCACATGTGGACTGGACCACGTGGCCTAACAGAATTGGGCAGTTCGGGTAGCCCATTCAGGCAGTCTTGGGCAACAAGGTAACACTCCTATATATTGGAATGATTTATGTTCATTTACACTTTACACACTCTAATATACTTACAAGCTTATATATCTATTGTCATCGTCTTTATTCGGATACTGACTTAATCGTCGGAGTGCTAATAGTGGGAACACCTCTTGACCCATTTTGCAGCTCTTTGAACTAGACGTGAGCGGATCCAGGGTCGTTTGCACACCAATAAATGCACATTTTTTAACAGATATGTCGCTTAACACAAGACCAAGGGTTATCACAAATGTTTGTGTTAATTGTCTAATCTTTTTTTTTTTTTTGGTGCAAGCAAGGAGGCTGCGCAAGCCTAGATAAGAACCGTCCGAGGATACGACACTCCAATCCTATCATGGTGCAACCAAATACTAACTCCCAGCGGGGGACTCTCCAACCTATGCACACCACCCTGACCTTTAGCCGCCAACGAAGCCAAATAATCCACCACAAAATTCGACTCACGATAACCATGAGCAAACACCACCTCCCATTGCCGACCCAATAGCTCTGTTATACCCCTCAAAATACCACTATGAATTCCGGAGTGGTGACCCTGCTGGACCATCTCAACGATACTCTTATTGTCGACTTCTACCTGCACCTTACGCGCCCCTATATCTTAACCCTTGAAACATACCCCATAGCTCGGGTCCAATAATAGAAAAACCCCTATATTCATCAAAAAGCCATGCACCCAATTCCCGTGGTGATAACGTATAACTCCACCGACGCTCGCCATCCCCGACGACGGGTCAAAACTCCCATCCGTGTTAACCTTCAGCACCTCCTCCGGCGGGCCCGACCACGATATCCACCGTAACTCCCGTGCGCCACACAACCCCAATTTCCGGCCACCCGCCTCCTCGCACCTTACCATGTTCGCGAAGGAAGACACCTCGCGAAGACGTTGGGACAAATTTATATCAACTCCTTGGAAAATCGTAAGGTTTCTCCACCTCTACAAGCGCCACGCCGTCAGCCCGAAGACCGAAACCCAATTATCGGTGGTCCTGCTAGACAATTGTGATTTCTTCTAACTATGAATACTTATATAAATGTTATGCTTTTTATTTATATATATTATATTGTAAGGTATGACATTTGAATATAAAAATTTGTATATTTATAATTGAAAGATTATGATTGTCCAACTGGCATGCAGTCTAAAAGGAAAACAATCTTATTATTGTTGTTGTTGTTGTTGTTGTTGCTGTTGTTGTTGTGACTTTGCAAAATCAAATGATCCATTTTATGTTGCTGCTATTGTTGTTGTGACTTTGCAAAATCAAATGATCCATTTTAATTCATGAAATCATGGAGGGACCATGTAATAATGCAAACCTCATAAAAGTATGCACGTGCAAAATTATTGTCTATGACTTAAATATTGTTCTAACAAATTAAAAGTATACAAATATAGAAAAGTAAAATTAAAGAGATTTTTATTTCAATAGCTTTCTAAATGTACATTTTATTGAGAATAGTTTGGGATAAATGTTTCTCAATAACAATAGGTTTGCCCTTTTTATGATTTAATCATCAACTTTTTGTCACGGTATGTAATATGATACTTTATAATGTATGTATACAATTTTTTGTAATAAAATAAGAACGACTAATGGTAAGACAACCAAACAATAATATTTGTTGTATACGAAAACTTCAATTACAACAACCTGGCCTAAATTGTGGTTCAAATTTTCAGGTTTAATTGGTCAAATAATGCGCCCGTTATAATATTCATTTTCAAATCCCATTGGACATTATCAAGCGGTCCAGAACACACCAAAGACTCATCATGCATCAAATTACATAATTTTAATAGTTCATAACTTCATACAATAAACCAGACATACGTTTTTTTTTTAATAGTAAAAATAATGCATTTATATGCAATTAACCCAATCAATTTTGTTTCGACATAATTTAGAAAATAATCAAATATGATGAGTCAAAACNAACAAACAGAGAGAGAGAGAGAAAAAACAATAGAGTTTGAAGATTCCTTTGCAGTTTGCCCCACTTCCATTCTTGTGTTGACAGCTAAAACCCCATTTTTGCTAACCCCACACTTTACAATGACCTTTCGGTCAATATAAATTTTCCACCCATATTTTTCCGCATGTCAAAAAAATAGAATATTTGCATCGACTCTTTCATAGACACCATCAAATTCACAAATTTGGCCCAAACAAGCAAGAAATTCTTCCATTTTCATCAACCATAAACCAATGTTTATTTAATTAGTTCAAATTAGACTAACTATACAAAATGTCACTAAAATCATAACAACAAAGCACAAAATAGAATAATATCGACTCTTTTGTTGACACCCTCAAATTCATATATTTGGCCCAAAGAAGCAAGAAATTCAACAATTGTAATATATGATATTTTAATATAAAGAACATAAATATATCTACTTGAAAAAAAATTAACAATAATTCAGTCTAATGTCTAAATTATCGAAACATAATTAATTCAACACAGGTAACCGAATTTTGCAATTACCACCAAGATAAACAAAGAAAATGAAACTAACAAAAAATCATCAACACAACAAACTTGAAGAAAGATTGTCTCACTCATACACCACATCTTCTTTCACATTTTTTTTTTCCAAATTACAAAAATCATTTATGATATTACTACCG
>BKCP01008181.1:1510303-1528991 GCA_008636005.1 Striga asiatica | reverse complement strand
CCAAAAATAATTTAAAAAAAAAAATCACTCACTCAAGAATTAGCAGCTTTAGTTGAACCGGCGACTCTAGGTGAGGTGACCGGAAAAAGCGGTAAAAGCCGTGGCTCTGAATCTCTCGGTGTATTCGCCGGCGACGGATGCAGATAAAACCCCTTCTCCTTAATCGCCTTCTCCTCGGCCAGTTTATCCAACCCGAACCCGTTACTCTCCCCGCCCGCCGCTTCCCTGTTAAACGGGTCGGGTATAAGAGGGGTCACCGGACTTAGCACCAGCGACGGGAAATCAAGAATGCTCGGGGACAGAACCTCCGGCGCCCCGGACCGCGGCGAGCCCGAGTACCCGGATGTCGGGCCTGGTCCAGGACCAAGCGGGCTGATCCTGAAGTTCTTCAGACTGTTCCTCCGCTCGTAGAGCTTGGAACCCGATTTTTCCATCCTGGGCCCAGTTCGGGCCGGCGGGATCGGGCTCCGGGCGGAGATCCGGGCCGTGTCGGTGGATCCGGTCAGCATCTGGACGACTTGCTTGAAGGAGGACGTGTCAGCCTGGACGAAGGTGGTCGGGTATGGGTTGTTGGGTTCGGATCTGGTTACCGGCGCGGACGGCTGCGGAGGCTGGTGGCGGACGCCGTTCGCGGCGGCGGCGACGCTGCTGCTGCTCGGGCTGTGGGGGATTGGGGATGGGATGAGTGAAGGGTTTTGGGCGAGTGTTAAATTCTCCATTGAT
Organism: Striga asiatica; assembly: GCA_008636005.1. NCBI lineage: Eukaryota > Viridiplantae > Streptophyta > Magnoliopsida > Lamiales > Orobanchaceae > Striga > Striga asiatica. The sequence goes on along the minus strand of BKCP01008181.1, from coordinate 1,528,268 downwards.
TGAGATCTGTTCTGTTTCTTTTGAGCTGTGCATATGTAGTAGAAATAGAAGAGAAGGGGCCTCCTTTTTTTTAGTAGTATTTAATAATTTAGTCATTTATTATTATTTAAATTTTCTTGCATTGCTCGTAGAATTGGTAGACACATTGATATGTTCGCAAAAACAACTCGGTTTGCCTAGTAAAATATAGTGTGAATGAGTCGAGCTCGTTTATTAAAATCATCGAGTCGAACTTGTTAACTAACATTTCACTTTTTTATCAGTTTTTTAATAATTTTAAATAAAATAATTGAGTTGAACTTAATTGTATTCTGTAAACAATATTTCAGATTGAGGACAACTTATGTAAAGTTATATTTATTCTTTAATTTATTTATTAAAAGAGCAGGAAATTTCAAACTAGATGTAATTAAAATAAGGCTAAATAACACTCTAATAATCACTTCACAGCTTTATTTGATTTGGTAAGAAATACTGATGGTGTTGCAGTTGAGGTAACGAAGCGACGTGTGCGCGTGAGTATCAGATTATTGGAAAAGTGAGTGGAGATTATAGCACGCGCTAGAGGGGAGAGTGGATATCGGACTCAGAAGAAAAGTCCAACTGGAGACAGGCTATTGGTATTGGAATTTCGGACCAGGAGATGGTGGGGCCCAGAAGGAGATAAGAAGTTGTCAAACTAAGTTTTAATTATTAGGCATTGACTCCAAAGGGTCCCTTGGACTGAGGCAACTGATTTTATATTTTTATTTAAAAATATGAACTAATGTGTAATTATTTTTTTCATTTAAATAAAAAAGCAAACAAAATCTATGAAAATATCATAGCTTCTCCAGCCTTGCCCCACGTTCTTATTCTACTTCACAGTCGTGCGAAAAACTTGTTATAATGTCGCGCTACATTTTTGCATAGAAAATTTCAAAATAAAATAAATTGAAAGGCTTGTGTCAACAAAAAAATAAAAGAACTTACAGAAAATGAATTGTTTATCTTACATTTAATGTAATTGAAGTCAAATGAAAATATTAATTATCTTAATATTAATGTAATATTCAATTGTGTAATCTAAAATTTATCCAATACTTTTATTTGGCCAACATCTCAATTCAACAGTATTGTACATCCTTTTCATGTCCCTCATTCAAATTTCTCCACTTTTTTTTTTTTGTTATTTTTATGATTTATTTTGTTCAGTCAATTGGTCTTCAATAGAATGTAATAAGTGAAAATTTCAAGAGTTGGTAAGGTGAAGGAGAATGTATGACTTTTGTTAATACATAGATTGGTTCTTTCTAGTGCTTTGGATGGAAAAACAAACAATTGCCTATTAAAAGATTAAATTAGATTCCGATTACTTTTTTTTTCATATATAAAGTAATAAACTATGAGGTGTGTTTGCTGATACAAGAAGCTATGTGCATGTAAAAAGGAACAAGTATTTGAATCTAATTCTTTTATTTTTCATTTATTTTATTTTAATTTTTCCATCAGCAAATCTTAGTGAATCCTATGCTCAATTATTAAGCCAAGTGCCACTTTAAATTGAAGGGACCACATTTGAGTATTTTCTTTATATTTTGATGTCGAAATTTACTCCAAATATATTAATTGTTGAATATTTTCATATTCAAATGTTATATTTTAGAAATTGATACATATATTTATCTTTTTAGAAAGTATGATAAATCAATCCATTTAATTATTAGCTTGTCTAATAATTAAAATTTGTTGTTATAATTTTGTTTCTTACCTTGAATAAATATATATATATATATGGAAGTGGGTTTCATACTGAGGACAATTGAATGCAACTATGTGGAAGTCCGTGTGTTTGACTAAAATTTAAAGGCCAATTTAATTTAATGCATGTGCCCTAGGGTGGGTCTACGTATATGTTGGAGTCAATTTTGAATTAATTAATTTTAGATTTTAAAGGACGAGTAGGTATATTTTTCATTTGTATTTAGATTGACATTTGGCATTCACGTTAATTATTCAAAAAAAAATAAAATTGAGAAATATGAATATTGATTTAAGGTTAATTGACAATTCAATTCTATCTCGTTTAGTTGATTGCGGTAAAAATTATTTTTTATTTGAAAAGTAAGAATATTGAGTTATAACTAAATTTTTTTAACAAAAAGTGATTAGAGAAGCAAATAGAATCCGTATATTGGGTTCAATTTCCGGATTATTCGCTGTTAAATGTTAAGGTTATTGTTGTTTCGTAATATTTATATATTCTCTTTTAGCATGATGCTAGATACAATTAAATTCGGTGCAAAATCAAATGTTTTAGATTTCTAATGAATATGCTGTAACTGTCATAAATTTTAGCGACTAGCCATAATATTCCAATTGGAAAACAAATTAGAGTCACGAAAAAAACACGTATCAAGAAGTTCATGTCATACAGAAATTTTTAATTTATTATCACTTTATCAGCCATTTTGGCAACACAAATTATTGTTCACAATCCGTCTGTAATTTTTAACAAAACTACATTGTATTCATATGATATAAAGTGCAATACTTTAATTTATGTAGTTATTAAAAGTGACAATTAAGTTTTGAATACAAAGTATGACAGCCTACCCATTAAACATAACATAAACCGGCATTCCACATTAAAATATCTTCAGACGTAACTGCCCAGATTTTATAAAAGGGTAGTATTACCACATAAGACTGAAAATCCAAGCAGATAACACAACAGAGGATAAAATTGGGCTCAACAAAAAGGTTACATCAAATATTCTATTAAATAGATTTTGAAAAAAAAAAAAAAAAAATNAAAAAAAAAAAAAAAAAAATTGAAAAAGAAACAGTGCTCAGTCTCTTCCGTCTCGACTCTTGTCCTTCACATATTCAAGCAACTAGCACCCTGGAAAGCAACAAAATTTTGATGTTAAACAATTCTAAATAGAGTTGTTATTTGAACCGAGCTCTTCGCGAATACAACTCATGAAGGCTCAAGCTCGGCTCATTCATTTACTTAAACGAGCCGAACTTGAACAACTAATCGAGCTCATTTACTAAACGAGTCGAGTCAAGCCGAGCTTAAAAGAGCGTAGCAGCTTGACCACGAAATGCTCGGCTCGAGTAACACCCTATATGCAAAAACTGTTCAAGAAGCTTGAAACTAGCATAAATTGAAGCTGAAGGATTGACAAAAAAAGAGTACTGATATAAGGAAAACTATGCTGAAAATACCTTGAAAAGCAACTAGGGATGATCAAAACCGAAAAACCGAGCCAAACTGTGCATTTTGTTGTGGTTCGGTTTCTTTTTTTTTTTAACGTAAAAAAAATTCGATTAGGTTTTTTCCTACACTGCGGTGTGGTCAGAGTTTTCTATAAGTTAGGTTTTCGGTTTTGTCCAGTTTGGTGCGGTTTTGTACTGAAGAACCAAATTGAATAAAATGTATAGAAATATTGTGATAAAACCAAAAACCGAGTCGAAACTTGCATTTCAATGCGGTTTGGTTCAATTATTTCAATGTAAAAAAAATATGTTCGGTTTTTTTCTTTGTTTTTTTTATAGGTTCGGTTTTTTGCGGTTCAGTGAGGTGTTTCACCGAACCGCACCGTTGTCCACTCCTAAAAGCAACAATAAATAAGCAGTTACAGGTCAATAAACTATGTACTCACTTCAGCTTCAGTTGCAAGCATTAGACAACAGATTATACCGGACGATAATTGTAAAGGCCACGATTCCAGAACAATGAAAAATGATATAATCACAGTTGGAACTAATTCATATTCCCCATTATTATATTTTCTCACACATTAACTCACATGGATATTTACAACACCAGTACATGAGATTACGATTGAACTCATCAACAAACGGGATGGCATTCAATTAAGCCATACCAACAAATATTAGGTACTACTTTGAATGACAGTCATATATGCACACTTACTAATTATAAAAAATTAACTGCTTTTACAACGTTAACACGCAAAACAAATCAGATTAAACTGTATGGATACATCACAAGAACAATCTTGAGAACCCAGTTTCCAAATCCTTCAGCATTTCACCGAATAACTATTTGAAATCAACAAACTGTTTGACACACATGATAGACTAGTCATAACTCGCAAAAACATCAAACACAAATTAAATAAATATCGAAACCATAATCAAAAGCTCATCACAGAAAAACCAAAATCAACAATGGTTACCTTTTAAGCAGCAGCTTCAATTTTAACATCCTTATCCTCCGAATCAGTTTTGGCTGCATTTGCATCCAAGCCATCAGCATCCTCAGCAGGAGGCTGAACCTGTTCCTCCTCAGGCAATGGCTCCTCCACATAGTCATTGTCAAAAGCATCGGGTGGAACATCATAAATCCTCACCTGTGGCTTAGATGGATCCTTAACTAGCACATACTTTCCCTCCTTCAACTTCATACACAAGTCCACAATACTCTTTACAATACCCCACATGTTAGAAGTATTCAGATTGATCTGTGCAGCAAAATCCCTGGGCTTGTACCCCACAACTGCCAATATCACATGATTATAATGATCCCTAGGGTGAACCCTCGAAACATACCCCAGCTTCATCATATCTGCACCGGCCAACAAAGCCTGAGCAGTCCATTTGGCCAACTTATTCGCATTGTTTTTCAATTCAGTGGCCAAAACAGCACCCCTCTGTGTCTCGAGCTTTTGCCTCCAGTCGACACCCGAATACTTCGGGTCAAACTCATTCAAAGCGTTCAGAGTCAAGAAGGACCTCTGATTGTTCATATCTAGCACACTCTGCACTTCACACCTCGACACAAGATACATATCATTGTCCAACTTCCACCTTCTGTACCTATAAGCAACCGAAGCAGCTTCTTCGCCCTCGTTTGCAAACGGGTTGGGCTCCTCAAAAGTCACCTTATTGCCATCCCTAATAAGAGCCTGCTGGGAAAAGTTCTGGTTGATGCAAGCAGCTTCCACACTCAACGAGTGGATGGAGTTAATATCATCCTTCACATCAGGCAACGGTTCCTGAGATGTCTCGTGCACAGTGAGAAAGTCCAGCTGTGACCCATCCCTCTTATCGAGGAAAATCTTATTCCCAGCACGCTGGACCACAATATCCCACGAGTAAACTGATCTCGGAGCACACATTAGCGTGGACAGGATAAAATCAGTGGCAAAGACTGTAGCTTTATCCTCCTTCGCCAAGCGCCTGATGACCGGATCATCGGAGGTGGTGACCTTGAAGAAATTCCGGTTCTTGAAACGCTCCAAAGGACGGCAGTTCTTGGGAGTAATCCGATCATAAGACCTGTCGTAAAATTCGAGCCCACCGCAAATCAGCATGTCCTCAGGCTCGGGGACGGAAAAGGACAGCTTAGAGAAGGTGGAGAAGGGGATCTGATCCAGCATGTTCCACTCGGGCTGAATGTCGACCGAGGACTTGAAAACGGAGGACTCACGGCGCTGGGGCATCTGGGAGCGGTTGTTGTACATCCTGTCACGGCGGGCGCGCTCCTTCTCGGCCTCGCGCTTGCGGGCCTCGACTTCCTCGTCGCGGCGCTGCGGGAGCTGGGACCGGGCATGGTGGGGGTTGAACCGCCACCTGGGGTTGAACTTGGGGCGATTGGGGTTGTAGTGGTGGGATTTGGCGGAGGTGTCGACAAGGCGGAAGGAGGAATCCTCGTCGGCGGCGAGGGTGGCGAACGAGTCGTCGCCGGAGAAATCGAAGGCGGAGTCGGAGGGGTGGTAGCCGCCCTGTTTGGATCCGGGCCGGGCCTGGTTGTTGAGATTCCTGGTCCAGTCGGCTATACGGCCAAGCTTCTCGGAGCGGGAGAAGGGGGCGTAGGGAACGTTGGAGGGGTGGTTGGGGACGGAGAGCGCGGAGGAGGCGGATTCCGGCGGACCCCAACCGTCGGGATTGAAAGGTACTGCGCCTACTTCGAAGCCTACCATGGTTGATTGCTGCTGAAGATTGCTAGGAGATGAGTGAAATTAGGGTTTTCTATTTTTGCAGTAGTATGTGTTGGTGATTGTGGTCGGTGGACCAATGGGGAAAACCTATGATTGAGTGTTTGGGCTTTTGGTATTGTCCGATAATGGGCTTCTAAGATTGCCTATTTGTTTGGACTCGCCGTGCACAACAAACTCATGTTATGTTTGAAAAACAAAAAAGGAAAAAAGTTATACTAAAAAATTTATAAAATAAATATAAAAGTATTTATTTTAAAATTTGAGTAATTTTTATTTTTAAATATTATTAATTTAAAAAACCACTTTTAATATTTTTTAATATTTTTCTACCTCCTGATAAAATTATTTATATGATAACTAGATTTAATTTTTCAATTATCAATGATATATAATTTAATATTTTCATAAAAGTAGATTTAATTGATAACTATATTTTATTTTATATATACAATTTGAGTGTCAAATAAAAACTCGTAAATAATTAATTCTATATATTATATATTCAAGAAGATAACAGATTAAATTATTAAATTACAAAATATTTATAATCCCCTCTTAATATAATTTGAAAACGTGCTGAGCCTAAATGGTTGTCTCGCACGCTTCGGAAGCTTACTTGACAAGGTTACATGCATCGGTTTTTGGTTCGGATACATTCCCTAATTGTTTAAAATAAAATACTTAATAAATAGGATTTTTGCATCCCTCAAACTCCCAAATAAATAGGATTCTTATATGCCGTTCTAAATCCTCCAACTCCAGTTGAGCCTAAATGGTTGTCTCGCACGCTTCGGAAGCTTACTTGGCAACATTACATGCTTCGGCTTTTGGTTCGGATACATTCCCTAATTGTTTAAAATAAAATACTTAATAAATAGGATTTTTGCATCCCTCAAACTCCCAAATAAATAAGATTCTTATATGACGTTGTAAATCCTCCAACTCCAAAATAAATATGATTCTCATCTTATATATGTCCTAAATAAATAGGATTCTTATAGGCCGTTGTAAATCCTCCAACTCCAAAATAAATATGATTCTTATCTTATATACTTCCCAAATAAATAGGATCTTATATGTCGTGTAAATTCTTCAACTCCAAATTCTTACATCTTAAGATTCTTAAAATTCTTATTTTATAAACTTATTTGACAACATTACATATTAAGATTCTTAAAATTCTTATCTTATAAACTTACTTGGTAACATTACATCTTAAGATTCTTATCTTATATGTAAACCAAAATAAAAAATTTAGCTTTATATATAATTTTATTTATATAATTAATGTAAATTAAAAAAATACTATAATTTTACAAAAAATATATAGCTACTTGCATATTATATTTTTTCAATCCAACCATAAATATATTATTTAAATATTTTTAGAATATATATAAAAATACATTGAAATAGTTATAGAATATTACATGATCTTTCTAATATATTTTAAAGAGTTGAAATAGTTATACAACAATATGTGTCTTTTTTTATTATTTTATGTTTTATATTTTTTTTTTCAAACAACCCGTGTAGTACACGGGTGTCGTACTAGTAATATATAATTTCAAAATACGCTGAGCCTACGTGACAAACTCTCATGCTTCGGAATCCTATTTGACAGAAAACCATGCTTTGGAGTTAGACTTGGATATAAATTAATATTTTTTATCACATAACTAAATACATGATTGATTTTTTTTTCTTTACTTCTACAATTAATTATCATAAACTATTTTATATTTCGGTTTCCTACATTACCATACATCACATTTCATTTTCTTATATAATTCATTCATTAGTTTTTATAAATGTTTCTGTTGTAGCAAATTATATTTTTACCGAGTACGGGATGACTCCCGACCTCGGGTCGATCTCTCAAGGAAGGCGGTTCAGAATTTAGCTTCGGTATTGATTCCACATAAAAAGAAAATAAATCCTAAACACTCTAATCAGATATCAGATTGGATGAATTATTAACTAAGAAATAAAATAAAACAATAATCTACCTAAAAATATAAACGGAACAGAGATGGAGAAGCTAGAGAATCGGGGATAATTTATTCAAGTTCTTAGCAAAACCGGGCAATCAGTTGTTCGGTTCGAGATTGACACTCTCGCTTAAACATCTAGCGGTTCGCTCCCAATAACTCTTCGTAACAAGGGATTGAACATAGACGAACAAGCTCGAGCATACAATACAGGTCAATTATCCAATCTCAATAACTTTTCGTAACAAGGGACAGGTCATTGACAAGCACGTATTTCAATCCAAACCCTATAGACTATTCGATTACGAAATTATCTACCTCATGCGGGCCTAGGTCTACGACTTCTCCCCTTTCGGTTCTAAAAGTCGCTAATTTAATTAGAATGTGTTTAATCAACTAATTATCGAGAATCAACAAAACCAAACTCGACAACTCAATATCCAATTGTTACCAATTGCAAGATCGAAGTGTCACCCTTCGATTACATCAAATCATCAAGCATAATTTCGTCAATTCCTAATCAAATTAACTCACATAAGCATGAACAATTTTAGCCTGACAAATACACGTGAAACATGAACAATTATCCCCTATCCCTAGCAATCAAAATTAGCTATGTATCATGAATTCAACATATTCAAGCAATTCACCCCAAATAATCATTCTCATGAATTAAACAAGATGAAAAACTTACAATCAATCCAATTTCAAGAGTTGAATCCAAGTTACAAGATTAATCCTAATTATTAAGAAGAAGGAAAAAAAAAATGAAAAAGAATGGTGAAGAGAAGAGGAAAAACGATGGAGAAGAAGGAGAGAATGAGAAAGGGAGTTTTTGTGTTCTTACGGGCCTAGGGTTCGTCTCCCAGAAGGAGAGAATGAATAAAACGCGGTGGGCGCGCGAGGCCTGGTGGATGGGCGCTCCGCGGCGCGGTGGGCGCGCGGGGCCTGGGCAGCTCGTCCTTGTCCATGTCTCGGGCTCGTTTACGTTCGTTTCAACTCGGATTTGAGTTCCGTTTTTTCATGCGTTGCCAATGAAGCCCTTTACGCAATGGTGCTTTCAAATCCAATTTATTCTTGAAAACCTATTCTTCCAAAGCATTTGACTTGAAGTTGGCGGCTTCCGTGCGCGACTTCATATATCGGATCCGTCCGGACTCGTACGAACTCGAAATCGAATTCCGCTTTTTCCTATATATCGCCAACGAACTCATCTATCCAACTATGATTTCTCGGCCCATTTTCGAGTTAAATCGATTCCTCACGGGGCTTGAGACCTGCACACTAAAAACAAGAAGAAAAACGGAGAAAACCGAGAAACGACCGAAAAATACAGAAAGACTTCAAATAGAGGAAAACACGTAATAAACGACAAAACGACTCTAAAACCACATAAATGACTCAAAATGGGGGAAAAAGAACGAGAAAATAGACACGAAAAACGTAACAAAAATGGGACAAACAGTTTCTTCTTCTTCTTATATTAAGATTTTATAACTTTTTTGTTTGTATTTTATTTTTTATATATGATATATCAAACTAACTATCTCTTAACAATTTTTGATTTTTTTATGATTTTACATCCATATTATATATATAAAATAAAAAACAGTAATATATATCTTTATAAATAAAATTTAAATTTATTTATCAAACTAAATTAAATTATATCAAACAAAACTATAAATCATATTATAAAATAATAGAAATTGGTGTGTATCCTTTTAAAAATGATAATTATTTCAGATCTTATTGGTATGTTGTCAATCTAATTAAAATAAATAATTATTTATTTAAATTCTAATTACATATAAAGTTAAAAAACTGTGAAGCACGACTGATACGACATTTGATGTATTAGGCATCTAATTAAGTAAAAAAATTAATCCATTTTTCTTAATATTAAATAAACATGTTCAACACTTATGCATATACATATCACCATATTATTTCTATTTATTTAAGATATATATTTTTGTACTTATGTAACAGTCGATATTTTTATATGATATAAGTAAAAAAATTCAACACGGGTTGACATTTTCATTTAATGTACGAGTGTTTAATTATTATGACTAAAAAAATATAATTTGACAATTTAATTAAAAACCCAAAGTAATGTTTTATATAAAATTAAATTATTTTAGTTTTTAAAAAAAATAAAAAATGTAATATTTTTTACAAAAGCTTTCTAATTCAACACCCGTGTAGTACACGGGTATTGTACTAGTTATTGAAGTGTATTGTCACCAAAACTGACACGACACATAAATGACGAGAGATAATAATTTTGCATTTGGTTGGACTTGTGCGTGGAATTTTAGTATTTCTAAATAAAAATTTAAAATATAATCAAAATAGAATTTTAGTTAATTTTTCTTATTTGTAAGTTCTAACTAATATTGAACAAAAAACACAACTTCTCTCTTAACTTCAGCCAATTCAGAACAGCTGTCATTCGTGTATATTCAAGAACACAATAAAAGTGGTTCAAGAACAGACGCTGTTCGTGTATATTCAAGTAGGGGCCGATCCAGCTTATAAATTGAGTAAGGGCCAAATTTAGTTTTATTTTTTAATATAATAACCAAAGTATAATACATAAACAAACTTTTATAGTTATTCTTACGAGTTTTTAATAAGACAGCATCTCCATATAATAACGTCACTAAATTTGTAATCTCATTTTATTTCAACCAAACAATATTGGATTTCACCTCAAGTAAATTTAGAATGAAAGTAATACATTTTAAAACACTTTTACATGTACTTTTTTGTCGAGAAATTTTCTGAAAATATTTCTCCATATTTATTGAAAAATAAATTATAATGTATAAAATGGTTTATCTGATATATCAAACTTTTAAGAGCACTACAAATTAAGTTATCATTCACACACAAATTAAAATAATAATATTAGATTTTTATATAATTAAGAAACAAAAATTAATTAACTACAAGAATGCTAATAATATTAAAAAAAGAGTTTAATTTTTTTGTTCATATCTAATAAAAAGAAAGTGTTAGATTATAAGTATAGCCCATTATCTCCCTTTTATTATTATGATTTGTTTGGTGTTCGCTAAGGTATTGTTTATTAATTTCAATAATTTTTTGTTTATGAATTATTAAGCTGTTTTTATGTCTTAATATCCAAGTCATAGTATTTTTTATTTTATTTTTTGAGTGTGGGCCTAGGCCCACACTAAGCACCATATGGATACGCCCCTGTATTCAAGAACACAATAAAAGTGGTTCAAGAACATACAACCAGTTCTCGACGTTGGACTCCAGTTATTACCACTGGCCAAATCGGTTTGTATAATCAATCAGAATTGAGTTGCATTCATATTCATATAATTTTTTGTACTATCAAATTTTATTGAATTTAACGACATCAAACTTAAAATAGTTTTTAATCCAAATCTATAGTAATATAAAGAGGTTGTTGGAAAAATACTTTTATAGTAAGTTTGACTAAAAAAATAAATGGTTTGACTTACTATCAGTGGAAATTTCGAAAAAAACACATGTACCAAAAAAATTGAGATTTTTATGGTAACAAATCTGGAGATTTTTATGGTAACAAATTTAATTGAGATATCCCCATAAAAATTGGAGATTTTTATGTTAACAAATTTAGAGATTCCTATACCAAAATTTAATTCATTTTAAATATTAATCCATAGGAATCTACTTTTATTGGTAACAAATTTAAAGATTGTTATGCCAAAAAATTGAAATTTTGAATTGAGATATTCCAACAATTACGAATTTTTTTCCATTCAAATTAATGTTGTAAATCAAACAAGAAATTATTCCAAAAATAATGGATGTTATACCAATTATTGATAAACTCCAATCCCATAGGAGATTTCTATGGGATTCTTATGTTAACAAATTTGAGATTCTTATGACAAAAAATTGAGATTTTGAATTGAGATATCCTAACAATTTCGGATTTTTTCCCCTTCAAATTCATGTTGTAAATCAAACAAAAAATTATTCCTTGAATAATGGATGATATACTAAATATTGATAAATTCCAATCCATAGGATATTTTTATGGGTTTCTTCTGGTAACAAATTGAAGATTCTTATGGTAACAAGTTTGGAATTCTTATACCAAAATTTAATTCATTTTAAATATTAATCCCACAGGAATCTATTTTTATTGGTAACAAATTTGAAGATTATTATGCCAAAAAATTGAGATTTTGAATTGAGATATCTCAACAATTACGGATTTTTTTCCATTCAAATTAATGTTGTAAATCAAACAAAAAATTATTCCGAGATAATGGAATGTATACTAAATTAATATCACTGGGCCCACACGTTAATATGATATTAATTAGATAGATAATTTACGTAAATCTTTCCTAACAAAATACGTTCCAATATTGTTAACCAATTTAATGGAATTTTGTTAACTAATTTGATAGGATTTTGGTAACCACGAGATTTTGTTAGCTTTTCATGAAAACACGTATCTTCATTATTGATAGGGTTTGATAAGATTTTGTTTCCAATTTTTTTTTGTTTTTTTTTCTTCTCTCGAAAATTTGATAAGGTTTGATAAGATTTTTGTTTCCTTTTTTTTTCTGTCTCTCGAAAATTTGAGTTGTGGATTTGAAAAAAATAAATAAATAAAATAAATATATCATATTGATAAAGTTTTAGTGTGGGCATAAAAATTAATTTTTATTTGATTGAACTTTGTTTCATATAAACCTAAGAGAATCAGACGTTTGAAAAAATAAAATATTAATAGTAAATAATCATACCATATTTGTAAGGTTTGATTTGAAATACTGAGGCATCAAAATCAATTATGATTTGATCACTTTTGTTTTATAGAAGTTATCTTAGAAAATTTTACACGTTTAAACAAATTCAAGATTATAATTTCGTAAATTAAAGTTTTGGATTTGCCCAAATAAATAGGGAAATATCAAAATAAAAATATTATTTTTCAATCTATTCAAAAAGTCTTACCAAATTTCGTTGTAACAAACTCCATTATTTTTTGCTACATAATCTTCTAAATATTCGTTCGTCCCTCACAAGTGAATCACGTTCCACATTTTTTTTTCAACAAAACCGATACCACATATTTTTAGAAGTCAATCATAATCATAATAAAAAAAATTGGATCAGATCATATTAAATACCTTACGTAAATATTTTTTTTATTTCCCAGACATATGGCACATACACATGACTATATAAACATCACCAACGTTGAACAAAAAGTATTCGACATCCAATATATCCCACAAAACAATTTTTTCTACAAGCTTTTACATCACCATTGAAAATGGCTTCGGATTTTGGAGTCATCAAGGATATCAAAAGATCCAATAAGCCACCAATCAAACTACGCATAATTAGGATGTTCCAACGAGTTGAAGGCGTACGCAATTACCGAAATGTTCTTGAGATTATCTTTCATGATTTTGAGATAATATATTCTTTTAATATTATTTAAATGCATCATTTTATGCAACATCTTTTATAATTTATTTATTGAATTATTCATTATGCAATGTTTTAGGGAGGTCGAATTACTGTCATAATTCGACCTGTCAATATCCAAAAAATCATCGGTGATATTGAAGAAGGTGACGCTTATATCTTGACAAATTATCAAGTGGAAAACAATATTGGTATCCATAAATCGACGATAGGAAAAAAGAGGATCATTATCAATGGCCAAACCAAGATTATCAAATGGAGGGGCGATTTATCAAATGGAGGGGTGATTTTTCTATTTCTAACTTTAATGGATCTTCGTAACATTGATGAAGTCATGTTATTTGGTACGTTATAATTTTTTTGTTTATTTCTTATTTCGATTTTTTTTTAATTTAAAATTTGTAATAAACTATTTTATATGTTATACATTTTAATATGATGCATTTTCTTATATTTTTGTAGATGTTATTGGATTGGTTATTTCCCATTATGTTTTCTTACGCCATGACTACAAATAAGAGCCAGGAACAATCATTATCGCATGTGGGCTTATTTCTTAAGAAACCAGTGTTTAGTCATGGTCAATTGTATGTTGTTGTCTCCCATGTCACAAACAGAAACAGGTTTGAAAGTCCTAATTTGTGGCGACGATGACGTGCTAAAGAATCAAACCATGCACGTTGTATATAAGGAAGTGTTCAATAATATATAGATTTTATTATCATTGTATTTATTAATTTATTTATTAATAATGGCATGATATTTCCTTTAATAAGTACTTTGAATTTTAACTGAACATTGATTTATAAAAGGGACGGAAATAATAAACCCCCGTGCATCGCACGGGGACTGTACTAGTAAACATAAAATTGATAAATGGAAAATAAAATGAGCCATCAATCTAAATTTACAAAATATGAAAAAATCTGAGTCACGAATAATATACTTTATACTATAGGGCTTTGTCACAATAAATATTAAAAAAAAAAAAATCAACCTTGTGAATCACTAATATCAAACCATACACAAAAGATGTGCAAAATATTTCGTCATATTCTACCACTACACTTCTCAAAACATTCTACATAATGCAGATTTTGGGGTGAGGCTCAAATTGCAGGCTGCTCATCAGACTTCTTAAAAATTACCTAAAAAGTAAACATATCCTACTTATACGGGCAACAAACCTAAATATCCTAAAATTTCATAAGGAAAGAAAACAGACTAACAAGTAACAAATTATCTATACTTTATATTAAAAGGTATACCATTTACCAGTTTAATATAAAGAAAAGTCAACAACATTTATTGCATTACTATTTCCGTATTATACAATCTATCATTATATTAAAAGATTAACCATTTAATATTTTTAGCAAGTTTTTCCCGCCAAATACATTTAATGTCTCCTATATATAGAGCAGCATTAAATGTTGCCCTTAAATCATGGCAGTTGTTAATTTAGTTTGGAGAAAATCGTGGCAACTAAAACAAACAACATTAATTACGGCTGATTTAATATTTAAATGGTAAACAAATATTACTTTTTTATAACTGATTTAAATTTACGTCTTGTTTAAAAGTAAAAAACTATTTTTGTAATTTCAACAAATTTGTACTCTTTAATGTACGGCTGATTTAAAATTAAGAATTTACTTTTGTATTTTCACAAAAAATCATATAAAGAAGTATGGCTGGAATAATAATAAAAAATTAATTTGTGAACCATATTTTGCACTCATAGATATGAATTCTCATCAAATTCAAGATTTAAAATTGTGAAGAATGTATATATATGTGGACTGATTGAACATATATGATTCCTTAAATTAAGGAATTTTTTCCGGTAAAAAAAAAATATAAACTTTAAATATAGATTTAATTAGTAGTATATACCAAAGAATATTGTTACATTTAAAATTCCTATGAAGAAGAATTCTATTAATTTTCAAATTCAACATCTCATAAAAATAATATAATACACATTTACATTCTATGAAATAATATTTAAAACCCACCGTTCAACATGCATAAAATGTAAAATTACCTAACATGAATCATTTTAACTTTCTAAAATCAGTATACAATTTGCTCGGTATGTACTAATAGTCCAATAGTTAATAGTTAATATTTGCTATGACATCTATTGGTTGAAAAGAATTCCATTTTGTATGGAATTCGAAATGAAAAAGCATATTCTGAAAATCAAATCTGATTTAAAGATCGATTTCTTAATGGCCTTAAATTATGCAAATATATTGTTTCAGTTTTTAGGATTCTTTTTTATGATCTCAGTCTTTGCATTATATGAAATCTATACTTATATAAAAAGTCATCCTATTTACTAGAAATAGTAGGCAGAAAAGTGAAAGGTAATCAATGTTTGCTGGAAATAGAATGATATTAATTACAGATTTGTTTTGGTATTTATAGGCTTGATATTAAAGATTTGTTATGGGATAAAAATCAGAACCGATTTTTTTACCTTTGCTAGAAAAGTCAAAGGTAAGTATAGATTTGTTTTATTTCATAGCATCGGTTTAGTTAAGAAAATCCCATCAAATCAGTTTTATATGTCAAGCCTATGAATAAAGATTTAATCGGTCAAAATCAAATCCTTATTTTACGTCACCCATAAATAAAGTAGATGTCAAGCCTAAATTGAAGGGTTTGGTTGTCTATATAGTCATTGATTTACGTAAATACATCTAATGTTTAAAGTTTGCGTAGATTGAAAATTCCTTCTTATCTTTTTACAAAAAATCTTATTATTATTGTATGGAAAATCAAACTCATAATGTTGTGTACAAGGTGGTCTTTAAAAATATATGATTGTTTGTTTGTCGAATACCATCTTATTGTATAATTTTCCTGCTTATTATAAAACTTTTATTGAATATTGCATCTTATAATATAGTATTCCTCAAATAAATGTATCTCGTGCCTCGCACGGGTCACGTACTATATATATCCCGTACATTTTTCTGTATTCATGTATATAATTATAAGTCTGGATAAATAGCCTTAAAATTGTGCACCCCGTGCATCGCACGGGCTCTGTACTAGTTTATACTTATATAAAAGGAGATTCTATTTACTACATTTACTATCCAGAAAAGTCAACTGCATTAAATGTCATTACTATTTTGGTATTATAATATTTTATTTATTTAATTGATTTATTTATTTGTTTTATTTTAAAAAGGTAAGTATAATAAAAAGATTTTAATAATAAAAGAATCAAATACCAAATAAAAATGTACACTTTGACTTATTTGATTATATTTGGTATTTGATTATACCAAATATATCCATATTTAGTATATACATTAAATACTTACGAAAGTATTTATTTGTTTTATTTGTCAAAGTTAAGTATAGATTTGTTTATATTATCAAATCATAAAAAAATATTAAATCCATATTGTAAAAAAAAAATCATATAATTTTATAACAATTCTAGTACAATATTTAACAATATTTTTTTTATTATATAATAAAATAATAATTAAATATTATATGGTGAACAACAATAAGTAAAACTGTTACTTTCTCTTATATCAAGGGATAAATTTATATGCTAAAATTAAATTTTTATTAGTATAAATGTTTTAGTGAGATAATATATTAATTATTTTACAAGCTAGCCCTAACATGCTCATATTTAATGTTTTAAAAGATGTAGAAAAAAAACTTATAATAACTCTATTGTTTTTTAGACTTAAACGTTGATTAAAAGAGGTAAAAATTCCTAATTTTTTAGACTTAAACGTTGATTAACACCATAGATTGAGAGTTTATATTTAATAAAATTCCTAATTGTAATAAAAAAATTAATTTTTGCTATATTTTAGAATATCTTTAAATTCATTATAAAAAAAAAAGAAAAAAAACTACAATGAAAAAAGCAAGTCAGCTATATATCGATTTGTTGTACTCCTCAAATCACATTCACAATTTGGCTATAAGAAAGGAAACTCTTTGATTAAAATATTATTTTGTCAGTAGTTTTAATGTACAAGAGACTTTAAGACTCCACTTGAATATTATAAAACTTTTATTGAACATTGTACAATTTTCTTGCGTATTATAAACTTTTATTGAATATTGCATCTTATAATATAATATTCTCCAAATAAATATATCTCGTGCTTCTTGCGTATTATAAACTTTTATTGAATATTGCATCTTATAATATAATATTCTCCAAATAAATATATCTCGTGCTTCGCACGGGTCTCGTACTATATATATCTTGTACA
The DNA here is from genome assembly GCA_008636005.1 of Striga asiatica. Classification (NCBI taxonomy): domain Eukaryota; kingdom Viridiplantae; phylum Streptophyta; class Magnoliopsida; order Lamiales; family Orobanchaceae; genus Striga; species Striga asiatica. Next base: position 1,510,583 of record BKCP01008181.1, on the reverse strand, counting down.
TTTTTCTTTATTCATGTATATAATTATAAGCCTGGATAAATAGTCTTAAAATTGTGTACCTCGTGCATCGCACGGGCTCTGTACTAGTTAATAAAAAAAAAAGCAACAGTCTAAATAAATATACTCAAATTTCAGTCAGTAATGAAAGAAAAATAAGACTTAATAGATACTAGATGTTAACCATATTCAAAACACAATGGCTTGCATCATCAATTATATAGGTAGATAGTGCAGGCTAAGTTCTAAGAATTCTCATCTCGATACACTCACAAAAAACAAC
>BKCP01008181.1:1480286-1510298 GCA_008636005.1 Striga asiatica | reverse complement strand
AAGATTAAACAATGCTCGTTTTAAACTTTTTCTTTTAATATAATTACAACGAGACCTACTAAAACATCGAAAAAACCAATCAGAGTAAAGTACATATTTCAAGTAAATTTAGGTTTAGGTCCAGAAGAAGTGCTGCTCTGGTGACCGAGTTTTTGGATCCAATGTAGAAGTCCCTTCTTAGGGTCTTGAAAAATCGGGTTTTGTACGAGATTCAAGGTTCCATCGAGAGTCAATGAAGACTCGAATTCTTCAAGAACCTTAACAATCTGCCAGAACTCGGGCCTCTTGTCTGGCTGCAAGGACCAACATTGTTCGATCAAGGCTTTCATGGCTGGGGCACAGTCCTTGGGTACAGCTGGCCTCAGGTTCTGGAAAAAAAAATTATAAAACCAAGAAAAATTCAACCTTTTTGTAAACTTTGATTTAGAACCCGAAATATCTTACGGTTAAAAGGAGAATCAGAAGATTTAAACAAGTCAATATGGCAAAATGTACATGCGAAACGATATTCTGATATTCCGATTTCACATACATCAGAAAAAGCGTTCGTATAATTAACATAACGCCTAATGTATTAAAGCTTGCATATAAATGAAAAAGATCCAAACTTTATGCGGACATTTTTTTTGGAAAGAATTTCACGCAGCACAAAAACCTGCCACATAAATCAAGAAAAATATATATATATATATATATTGTTAAACCGGAGCCCAAAAAAAAAACGAAAAATAAAGGTTCGTTGTACCTTGTTCACCACGGCAAATGCAGCTTGAATAGGTGTCATGTCCTCGTAAGGTATAGCCCCAGCCACAAGCTCCCACAAGATGAGCCCAAAACCATACACATCCACTTTTCGCCCGTATTTCTTGCGCTTGATCATCTCAGGTGCCATCCATCGATAGGTGCCCGGGTCATCCGCCAGCTGGTCACAGCAAGCTTCCTCACAGGCAATACCGAAATCGGCCACTTTCAGGCGAAAATCTTGGGTTATAAGGATATTTTCGGGCTTTAAGTCCCTGTGGATGATTCCTTGGGAATGTATGTATTCCATTCCCCGAGCAATGTCGAGAGCAAAAGAGATTAGCTTGGGCATTGGGAGAGGGTCCTTGTGCTTGTGCAGGTATGCCCTCAAGGAGCCCTCGGGCAAATACTCGGTTATGATGCAAAAGACTGCCGGTTTTCGAAAGGCAGCCACAAGCTACAATTTTGTGATAATAACTAATAAGTTTTTACATGAATTAGGACTGTTTTACATTGCAAGAAAATGATAGAGATTTCAAGAAGTTTTGAACAAAGGAAATATGAAATGGCTTGACTACACAAGAGTTATTGAACACACTTGAAGTGTATTAATTATTATCTTCTGGCTAGAAGAGAAAAAAAGGAAAATAAAAAGGTTACATCTAGAGTTTCACTGAAATGCCACCTTCTGGTTTTTGTTATTCATCTAATCAGATTATAACTTAGTTCACTACACACAGTCACACAATCCTTAGCTAAAAATGGACTGCCAACCACAGGAGAAAAAAATAAAAAAAAAAAAAAATAATAAAAAAAAACACCTCAGCTTCTTCTCAAAAAAAAAACAGTCTTTCTAGTTAATCCAAACAATAAATTGCTACCTTTATTATATTCTCATGGCGAAGCCTCGACAGGAGACTAACCTCCCTCACAAACTGCTTCTCCAGCCGAGCCCCAAGCGCCCCATTTTCATCATCATCATCATCATCATTAGGAACCATAATCATTTTCATGGCCACCGGCTCATCCATATAGAAACCTTGATAAAGCCTGCTGTGGGCCCCATGGGCAAACTTGTTCCCCAAGAAAAGCTTCGACAGGTCCACCATTTTATCCACATCGACAGTCTCCACGTTCGTCACTCGGCCCACGCCATGATCGAAATACTTGGTCCAATAACCGGACGAATCCTTACGGTTCTTGGGCTTGTCATGAAACTTCATGGAGGTTAGGTACTTAAGTGGGCTCGTGCTCCTAGGGGATTTGTGGCCCGAGCCCGGTTTACCACGTGGATTGGGAGTGGAAAATCGCCTCTGGCTCAACCGAGCCTCCTTGAAGGTGTCCGAAAGCTTTATTTCTGGGTTAGGCGATACGGCCCGTTGGTGGCGGGCTGATGATGTTAGGTTTTTACGGGCTTGGCCCGTTTGGGCAGCTGCATTTTGGTTTGTTTTGGGATTTGCAGGGCCCGTTTGGCTGGGAGTTACGGTGAAAGGGATGGTGTTTAGTCTTGAGGAGTCAAAACGGTGGCAAACGGTGTGGGAAAAATTGGTTCTCCTAACCCAAGAGGTAGTAGCTTCTTCCTCCATTGTTGGGAAGCTTAAAGTGAAAAGGGCTCTTCTAATTTCTTTGCTATATATACTTTTTTTTTCTCTTTTCTATTTTTTTTTTTTTTTGGACCCCTAAATCAAGAGTTTGCTGGGAAATTGCTAACAGAAATCACAAACAGTTTATATCCATCAGCAAAATTTGAAGAACCCCAGAAATGGTCCAATCATATGCAGAATACAAGATTGAATAAAAACTGCAATAATTAAAATTAAGAAATCCTTTAGGACGAAGCAAAGCAAGAGCTTTTAGTCTTTCAAATCTCAATCTATTAATTTTTTCAGAATTAACCTCAACAACAACCTCAAATCCTCTTGTATTAATAAAAAAAGAGAGAGAAAATCTGACTGGAAAAAGAAGGGCTCCAAGTGCAGAAAATAGGAACCCTTTCAACTTCAAAGTCAAGCTCCACCTTCCTTCAAAGCATGGACAGTCGCCCACACAGAGTGAGAAAATCAACACGTTTTAGCACCGCAAAAGGAGAACGCCCAATTGTAAAAATAACAAAATAGATATATTAATTATTGGAGAAAAGGGGGAAAAAAAGTGTACTCAAATTGGCTTGAAAATAAAGGAACCCCATCATTGTATACCCCATTCGCTACCAAACAACACTAATAATTGCGCGAGTGAAAATTCTTGTAATAAAATATAACAAATGGGATGAAGGAAAATTTACAGACACACACACACACTGAAAAAAAAAGGATCTTTACTTACCAAATAGGCATATCTCACGTACGACGCTTGAAATCACAAGAACAAACACGAAAACGTTATATTCTCACAAACAATAAAACCTATTTCTGAAAACCATGAGCATTTGGCATAGGAGGCTGCTACAAATCAAATAACAACATGGCTCTAATCTTTCTCAATAAATTTCTACATATATAAGCATATTCTTGTAGGGAGGGCGATAAAGTTGATTCCTTTGGGGAGCCCGATTAAGGTGTATTGACTATCGAGAGATGGACAAATCGTGGTGAAAAATGTGCAGAAAACAGGAATACAAAAGTCGCTATAGAAAGAATTGTACTGTCGGTACGGGACATTAAGGTAAAAAGGCGCCTAGCTGAGGGCATTACGTGTAATTCATTCATCTTTGGTTTTGACAATACATACTTATTTGAGGCTATATTAGATTGCTAATAACATGAACAAATAGACTTTTGAAATTCAATTTAGAAGTACAAAATAACATGTTTATAAAGTTAAAATTTGTAATAGTTTTGTTACTTTAGCTTTCCTTTGTTTTGTGCTGATATGTAATTTCGTGGATGGGTTAATAATAAGGTTGATATAATTTTTAAACTTTCAAGTGCCGGTTTATGAATTTTGGTCCAGTGGGACCATTGTAATAATGATATTATTTCCTTTTATTGAAATAATTAATTGTATATTATATACATCCATATTATATTAATAAAAAAATTTATGGCATTCTATTTTTCTATTTTACGCGTGTTAAAGCTACTTGTCAATTTGAATGAATTAAGAGTAATAATAAAGTAAAATATGTATAAATATTTATAACTTATTATATAAACATTTTGAAAAATCAGTATATAGTATGACTTTTAAGTATTTGGTCGGTTTCATCTAATCTAATTGTGAAAAGGCTGATGACATAAACCTATTAGTATCATCACGTGGTATGTGTTCCCAAGTTATGTTCTTTCGATATCAAACGGGTTGGTACAATTTCATAAAAGGTTTAAAAATCTTGATATTGAAATAACAATAATAATTATTATTATATTTAGAAAAACGTGTATGCTGCTGATAATTTATACAGCACTTTCACGTCACGTTTAAATTGAGGTACAAACATAATTCTTGCATCACTTTTAGAAACACAAACTAGTAGATTAATAATGAGTCTCAAATTACTTGGGCCATAGTTTGATAAATTTTAGTTACTTCAACTCGTTGGGAAAAAAAATAAGAGTACATGTGTTACTAGAGTCTGAGTACTTCGTATGTCGAGCCCTACTTGTTTATCGAACTAAAAATCGTAAAAGAGTTGTTCACGAAAACAATATGTTAGTTCGCAGATACGATTAGCTCGACCGTTCATTCGACACTTATAAAAAATAATAATGAACGAGTTGTTTGAGAACAAACTCGACTTGTTTAATAAATGAGTCATCAAACAACTAAAGGAGCTCGTTTATTAAATGTGTAAAGTCGAGCTGGGCTAATTTCGCGAGCTACTCGATTCAAATAATAGTTGTGGATACCATTAAACAAAATATCATTTTTTTCCTCTCTAAAGGTCTACCGAACTCTCTCATACATAGACATGGCCAAATATCAGCCCGAACCTGGCCCGGCCCGACGAGTCTCCCGGTTCCAAATGGCCGACCCTGAACCGGCTCGTACATAGCCCGACCCAAATCCAAGATCCATCCTAAAAAAATTGAAAAAAACAAAAACAACCGTTGATTTTCTAGGTCGACTTGACTCGGCCCGTCGAGTGAAATATTACAAATATCGGACCATGAATTGGCCTGGTTTGAATTCGGGCACGGGCCCAGATCCGTTGATCACGTGTTTGATTGGGCCGAGTTTGTGCCGGATCCCCGTGGCCATGTTTCATATAGAGTTGCGAAAGTCCTATGAACTCTCTCATGCATAGTTGAGAAAAAAAATACTCCTAAAGTTGACAAACCCATAAATACACCAGGACGCTAAATTTATAATAGTGGGCTTTTTTGGGCTTATCAAAATGTGTGGGCGTATATTAAAATTGGATCTTGAAGCTTGGCTGTTATTAAATCCAACAGATAAAATAAAACTTTTAGGTGAAAAAAAAAAACAATAGTGCACCAGCCGGGAATCGAACCCGGGTCTGTACCGTGGCAGGGTACTATTCTACCACTAGACCACTGGTGCTTGCGTTATGCCAGAATATTTATTTAATTACAAACTATTGAATTCTTTAGCAACATTCATAGAAAATCTACTTGCCAGAAAACTATCTTCACATTGAAGTCCTCACATATTACAAACAAATAAAACACACAACCCAAACCAATCAATTCAAACTCTCATAAATCAACAAGAAAGACGAACATTCTAACCTCCAAGCACTGGTGGATGTACATGTAAGCCAACCTAAGTAATTGTTTAGGCTGGATTTTTTGTGTTAACTATATAATTTATATAGTTAACATGTGTTAATTAAAAATTTATATTTAATACTTGTAAAAGTATAAATTCAAGTTTATAATTTAAAATTTTAAATAATTATTACAAAATAATATTATTTTTTTATTTAAAATGATACACCCACCTGTCAGATTCGACAGTCTTACATTACAACATTTTTAATACTTATACCATCAAAAATGCTCTCTTACCTACGGTGGACATATATTAATATGTCTTCCGCTTATGTGGCATGCACACATTAGTGATGTATTTTTTCTAATATATTAACATGACCAATGTGTGCATGCCACATAAGCGGTGAGCATATTAACATGTGCCCACCGTGGGTAGGGGAGCATTTCCCCTTATACCATATAGTAAGTTTCATAGATAAAATTTATTATTTTTCAATTATAATTGATAAACATTTAGTTTTTTATTAACAAAGATCAAATAAATTTAATTATTTTTATTTATATATACGATATGATTGTCAAATTATAGATCGTCAAAATATGACCAATATCATATATAAAAAATGATAACAAATATAAATGTTATTAACTTTTAAAATATATTTGTAATTTAGCCAAGTGTTCAAATTTGAAAGTTTTAGATAAAAAACCATATTTATATGGACTATTTTGAATCCTTAGAAACTAACATGTAGAATTGCAAAGAATTAGTAGTTGACAATGAAAAACACTAATAATAAGATAATAAATAAGGAACTCTTTATAAAATAACAGAAACAAAAATAAGGTTTCTCAAGTTAATTAATAAATTATATTTCAATATAACTTGTTTATAACTTATTACAAAAAATAAAGGAAAAGTGATTATAAAATATTTTTGGTATATTTCTTAACAATAATAAAAACGCGAAATCAAATAACCAGACTTTATTCATCATTTCATTTTTTAGCATTAAGTCAAACTCAATTTAAATATGGAACACCTGAAGTCACGATTGCTTCATCAATTTATTTAATTGTTAATATAAGTATTTGGTGTTGTATGGTTAAAACAAAATAAGTTTCATAAGTGTTTTTGGCCTATATGCAGCTATTGTTTTGTAGACACATGTGGATCAATTTATACAAGGAGAAATCAAATTTACAATTTTTTAGTTTATTTTTTAATAGTTGAGAATCAATGTTAATTGTTAAGTCATCTTAAGTGTGAATTCAAAACCTCACATATTTTATCCCAATAAGCAGAAGACATATTAGAGCATCCACAATGTTTTGGGTTCAATCCTAAAAAAATATGTCACTTAAGAAATAGACTCAATCTAAAAAAATATATTATCCAATACAAATAAAAATAGATTGGTTCCTGCTGATGTGACAGCCAGAAAAATAGACCCGATCTCCTCTTAAGTCTATTTTTACCCAAGTAGAGACCTAGTCTCTTTGCATTAGAGTGGATTTTGTTAACTTTACATAGTTTTATACATGTCATCCAAGATGTTTGTTTGTTTATATACCACATAAGCAAGACTAGACTTAATGCATTGTAGATGATCTTACATACGTTAAACTCACTGATGATTTTGTTACATATACATTACATCAGATGGGTTACTTATGCATACGGTTTGATGTATAATTTAACACGTGGGGGCTAATCATTGTCTACCTACAAGCATAATTGTGCTTCTTTACTTCAAAGTTACATGATTTTACAGGTCAAATGTCCAAATTAATCTAGAAGGATATTAGCTGAAACACTAGAACTATTATAATTCTATACCATAAATCCCAAAATGTGTGTTTGAAAATGTTTTTTTGTTTACCCGATGAAGATAATAACCGGGTTAATACATCGGCTAATAGTACAACAGTTAGGTTCAATTTTTAAATTGAAGAATTAATTTATATATTGACCCCAACACAAATTTTCGTTGCAATATATATATATATAATGTATTGCTAATTTGTTGGTGATTCCCAATGAAAATAATTTCATCGGTAATTTATGTTGGCATATTTTCGATTTCGTGCAGCAGTAAAAGATATTTACCATATAAATATATTCGCTTAATCTAAATTCTTAAGATTAAAGTTGTTTTAAAATATGTAATACAAAAATAGTGGTGATCGGACCCCAATTGGGGCCGACGCTCGGGTCATGGCAGGGTCGGTCGAAATTTGAACTGAGCAATCCGAATGTTGACTGCACTAACTATAAAATGGTCTGAATTACCACGTAGACTCGGTTCAACCGAGTATCCGGTCAACCCATTGGATTGGTTCGGGTTGTGCAGAAAATCTACTATTTAGTATTCCCATCCCATCATCCATTATTACAACTTTTAGTGTGAGACAGCCTAACCGTTAGTCGGGTCGACCCGTCATACTTTTATAATGAAAATGTATACTTACCTAATGAAATATCATTATTATTATTTATATTATTTTTTATAACATAAAATTTCAATTTGAAAGGATAAAGATTTGTGACTTGAAAGAGTCTCACATTTAACATAACAAATTTTCCATAAAATTGCATTTATATTTGCACATTCTTCACTACCATTTGAAGCCAACTCCATCTCAACCTTAGTTAATGCCCTAAAATATGGTTAGAAGGGATAAAATTTGTGAAAGTCTCACTTTTAAGTAACACAACATTTTTTTTTATTTTTTTATTTTTTCATAAAATTGCATCTCTATTTGCACATTCCTAATTACCATTTGAAGCCAAATCCATCTCCAACTCAACATTCCAATTCATAATTGCCATTTGTATTCTACTTATTGACCAAATGTACATAATGCATAAAGCCTGCCACCTCTATTTCACCTGTATTCCCCTTATATTCTGAAATCCCTACTTACTGGAGTCTGGACACGAACATGGCAGACAAGGAAAAAAGAACTTGGTTGGCCTAATTAATTTTTAATATTTTTTTGTTTATTAAATAAATAAAAAAACTATTAATTAGTTGGTATTTGTAGAAATATGACCAAAAGTATAAATAAATTATTGTTGTGGGCACTGTGAGAGGTTGGTGGAAAATAACTAATTCATATGGTCAGATCATCTATATGGTTTATAAATGTTATGATGTTACATCATTTGTGATTTTTTGACTGAGGCATATTAATGTGTAGAATTTTATTGCTTGTAAAATTTAAATATTGCACAATAGATTTACAAAATTGTTGTTTATAATTTGGCTTTTTTTTGGGCGAATGTACATACGAGGTTGTGGTAGGAATAAAAGGAGGCATGAACTAAAAGGTAACACAAACTTTTTGCTTAAAAATGTAGAGGGAAAAAAATGGTGGGATTAAATATAAAGATTTTTTTTTCGAAAAGTTCTATTCCACCCAAAAAATATAAAATAAAGAGTGAACAAAATTAATTTTAGAAGAAATGAGATAAGTTTTAGATTGCAAATAGATATGAGATAAAATTGTAACGATTGAAATTATTGTTATAAAACTAACAAAATGTAAATTGATAATGTCGGTAGATAGAAAATGTCAACAACAACAACAACATGCTCAGTATATTTCCAATAGGTTGGGATAATTTTTTGTTGAAAAATATATACTAATGATCATTCTTTTTTATTGTGTTAATGGAAATGCAGATAAAAAGTGAGATGAAATGAATAGTAATTTTTGTGAAAAAAATAATAATTACATTTTATGTTTCAATTATATAAATTTTGGCTAGACAATTAAAAATATAAAAATACTATACATATATTTTTACCAAATTTTATCAAGATAAAAAAATGTGAATAGATAGAAAATAAAAATACAATAGTTATACGTAGAAATATTATTAACCGATAATAGCAGTGTTTTGAGACCCAGACCGGCCCGGCGGGTCGACCCGGGACCCGGTCGACCCGGAGCCGGAACCGGTCCAGGTGGAGTATTTGGACAGGGCAACCAAGGACCCGGTCAAACCTGGTCAAAACCCGGCCGACCTGGGGCATTGACCCGGCCGGGTCAACCCGGTTGACCCGGTCCATATATTTTTTTTTATTTTTTTTATTTTTAAAAAATAAGAATATGTATATATGTTTATATGGTAAATATTTATCATGAGATACATATTATTAACACTTTAATAAACAAGTTTTATACACAAAACATTTAATTTTGTTACTTTTTTGTATATTTATATAACAAAAATACTCTATATATAATTTTAAAAATTTTAAAATTAATTATCCGGTTCAGCAATTGACCCGGTGACCCGAGGACCTGCCCGGGTCGATCACCGGGCCGGGTTTAAAAACTATGGATAATAGTTGGTAACTGAGATGTTTTTTTTAAAAAAAAACAAAACATAGTAACAGTCAATTTTCAATAAACTATAATGATGAAAATTGGAGAGAAAAAAAAAAAAATTAATAGACTATTTTATAAGAAATAATCTAAGTTAAAGAAAAATGAAATCATTTTCGTATTTCAACCCCCGCCTAACGTTCTCTTTTTACTTTTTCCTAAGTGGAGACAAACTGGTCTGAACTAAATCAAAATCTTGATTAAAAAATGTTACATCCTTGTAAGTTCACAAGAAAATCTTCACTGTACGTAGATATTGGCATATATAATCATAGCCTACCCTAATTTATATCAAAGTATCAAACCCAGTTATATGACAAAGCTAAGTAATATTACCTTTCCATATACATTTTTAAAAAAAGATTCATTTATTTTCATACTTTGATTATACTTTAAGAGTATGACATTTTATAATATAAACACGCATTTTATTTGAAAAAGTGTCGTGACTACTAAGGAATCAAAATTTTCGTGCATTAATTAGTTATAAATTGAAAAATGCTTTAATTAAAATTTACTCGCTAGTTAAAAGAAAATTATAGACCTACTTGGCAAATAATTATTGCAGAGCTGTTCATATACTTTATGACACTTTCCATATACATTTTTAACATATTTATTTATTTTCATACTCAAATGTTTCATAATACTTTAGAAATATGCCACTTTATACTATAAAAGTACCAGAAATTCTATGGCGCCCATATGGGCGCCATAGAATTTCTGACTGGCGCCATAGAATTTCTGATAAAAGTACTCATTTTACTTGAGAAAGTGTCATGACTCGTGACTACTTAGCAACTACAGATTTTGTGTGCATTCATTAGTTATAAATTGAAAATTGGTTTAATTAAATTTACTTGCCAGTTAAAAGAAAAATATTATAGACCTACTGTAGACATCGAAATTTTAATATTTTATTAATTAATGTCATTATTTATTGTTTGGACATAAATCCATGATAAATAAGATATATAATTACTAATGTTATTATTTCTTGTCAACCAAGTCAAATCTTAAGATTAGGAAAGAGATTATATCAAATCCTAGGATAATGAAAGAGATTATATCAAATCAAGAAGGACCAATCAAATTGATGTCTTCTTCTCCAAGACTCTCTTTCCTACACCTATAAATAGGGCTCTCCTCAAGGTAAAAAATCACACCTAAATAAAAAATCCAACACCTCAATATATCTACACCTAAAAAAAAAATCCATCACCTCAAAAGTCCAACACCTCATAAATCAAAGTTTCAATTCAAAGAGCTCTCAATAATTCTCTTGAAGATCCAAAGATGTTCTTGAAGATTCACGACATTCAAGTTAAAGATCCAAGAAGAAAAGAATCAGAGGGTTCCATATAGAGATTGTATCCGCATATCGTTCGATCAATATATATTCAAGTTGTACAAAAGTTTTATATTTTTCATAAAATTTGTTGTTACAAATTTGGCACGCCCAATGGGACCATCTCTACCTCTCATCTCTTCTCTCCAAGTCAAGTTCGAAGATCTTTGAAGATGCATGAAGACATCTGTGAAGAAAATGTACACGGGGATAACGAAGGATGATGTCTTCCTAGGCCATGAATCCATCGAAAATCGTCGTGTTCATCAAACATCCGAATGGAGGAAACAAAAGTGGTCTTCCATATTCTTCTCAAATTCCATATGGGCAATTTACATGAAGAGCTTTATCAATCCTCAAATTCAATGTTCTTTGGTATGAGCCTAAACTATCTACATATTCAAATGCTCCTTGATATGAGCTTAAACTATCTACATATTCAAAGGCTCCTTGATACGGGCATAAACTATCCATGATGCTCCTTGATATGAGCCTAAACTATCTATATGGCTCCTTGACATAAGCATAAAATGTCTACTATCTACATATTCAAATGCTCCTTGATATGAGTTTAAACTATCTACATATTCAAATGCTCCTTGATATGAGCCTAAACTATCTATATGGCTCCTTGACATGAGCATAAAATGTCTACATATCGAGATCTCCTTGACATGAGAATAAAAGGTCTACATATCAAATTCGAGGCTCCTTGACACGAGCATAAAATGTCTACATATCAAGATCTCCTTGACACGAGAATAAAAGGTCTACATATCAAATTCGAATGCTCCTTGACACGAGCATAAAATGTCTACATATCAAGATCTCCTTGACACGAGAATAAAATGTCTACATATCAAGAACTCCTTGATACGAGTTTAAATTGTCTACAAATCAAGTCAAATGAAGAACTCCTTGTTACGAGTTTAAACTATCTAAAAACCAAGTCAAATGAAGAACTCCTTGATACGAGTTTAAACTATCTACAAACCCAAGTCGAAGAACTCCCTAATACGAGTCTAAACTATCTGCATATCTCAATCAATTTCAAAACTTTGAGACTCATTCACTACCAAGACATTTTGTCCGTGAACAAAGCCTCAATGGGGCATTTGTAGACATCGAAATTTTAATATTTTATTAATTAATGTCTTTATTTATTTTTTGGACATAAATCCATGATAAATAAGATATATAATTAATAATGTTATTATTTCTTGTCCACCAAGTGAAATCTTAAGATTAGGAAAGAGATTATATCAAATCCTAAGATAAGGAAAGAGATTATATCAAATCAAGAAGGACCAATCAAATTGATGTCTTCTTTTCCAAAACTCTTTCTCCTACACCTATAAATAGGGCTCTCCTCAAGGTCAAAAATCACACCTCAAAAAAAAAAAATCCAACACCTCAATAAATCTACACCTCAAAAAAATCCATCACCTCAAAATCCAACACCTCATAAATCAAAGTCTCAATTTAAAGAGCTCTCAATAATTCTCTTGAAGATCCAAAGATGTTCTTGAAGATTCACGACATTCAAGTTAAAGATCAAAGAAGAGAAGAATCAGAGGGTTCCATATAGAGATTGTACCCACATATCGTTCGATCGAAATATATTCAAGTTGTACAAAAGTTTTATGTTTTTCATAAAATTTGTTGTTACAAATTTGACACGCCCGGTGGAACTTCAAATAAGGTTTGTTGTTACAAATATTTTGTAACAACAAATTTCGTGTGTTGAATTTATAAACACGAAAAATATTTTTCAAATGAATTCTCGAATCAAAATAAATATAGCGGGTTACAATCTCTATTATTCCTCTGATTCTTCTCACGAACAATTTTAAGTCTTGGAGCGAAATCTTCAGCTTGATCTTCTCCTTGACTTGATTTAACTTGAATTAACGTTAATCCGAGGGCTAACGCCCTGATTTTGGATCAAACGTCGAAATATCCCAAGAACGCGAAGAACACGAAACTTTGGTCTTCGTCGCAAAGTAGATCTTGAATCTTCTCCACTCCGGTTTTGAATTTACTAACGTTATTCGGGGGCTTTGCAGCTTGTTTCCGGATTGAACGCCAGTCTTGAGGTTGAACGCGCTCGAATGTTGTTTCGAATCTTCAAGAACGTCTTTGAATCTTCAAGAACACTTGACTCTCGTCGAGAGAATTCTCTAGAGCTCTTGAATTTGAATATGAATTATGTGGTGTGTTTTTGACTTTAGGGAAAGCCCCTATTTATAGGTGTAGGAGGGAGAACCCTACCAAATTTAAGAATCGTATGACGCAATTTGATTGGTCCATGATGATTCACATAAGATCTCTTAGATCTATCTAGATCTCCCAAGATCTTCTAGAAGACATATGATTTATTACCAAGAATTACGATTTGATACTTAGCAATATGTGATTGGTCAATAATTAAAATATTAAAATATCAATTAATTAACTATTTAAATTTAGGAATTAAATATGTGGAAATTCCAAAAAATATAAATAAAAAATATGACTTGATTTTTAATAAATTAATTTCCACGTGGCGCCATTTGATTGACCACAAATTTTATGTATCTACAAATGCCCCCACAAACGACGTGTCTTGGAGTGAATAAGTCAACGATATCTTTTATCGGGCTTTGAAGGACATGATATGGACTTACAAGGACCAAGAGAGCCCAGATTGATAAACTTGTCATGGTACCAAATGGCTCGAAGCCTTTACCCATTTAAATGGCATATATTGGACCTTTGATTAATTAAGCCCAATAACAAATTATCATCCATCTTGAATTGGAAGCCTTCAGCAAATACACATGATTTATTTCCTTCTTCTCAAATAAGTTGCGCCCGAAAACATTAAAACCATTCGCACTAATTGTTGTTGAACTTTTCGGTAAAGCTTCAAATAATTAGTTTCCAACAATATTTGTATGCCAAGCAAAACATATATTAACATATCTAATGTTTCCACACTTATGTACATCTTGCTGGTATGCAACGAAATTCTTTCCAACTCACGCTTCTGAAAGCATGCGCAATGCGAGGACAGATTATGAAAGACAATATTTTCTTTCCAACTTCCAAACTCTGAATCCATATCAAATTCCTTCATATATCAGGAGAGAAAAATTCGAAAATTATACAGGCTCTCTCCTATAAAAAGGGAGTCCTTTAGCCTCATTATCACCCAACGAGAAGTTAACCAACAAGTATACTTCTTTCTTCCCTATTTTTTTTTTTTTTTTTTTGTTTTTGTTCTTTATGCGCTCTGCTTTCTGTTTCTTATTGTGGTCTGTTGCTGCTGCATTCCGTGAATTTCTGGTGGGCTTCAAAGCTTCTCATCAACATCCACCTTTTATACGGCCGCCTTTCAAGTGTTCGACTGATTGCCCGAAAGGGATTTTCCCCGTTTATTCTCTTTCTTTCGTTACGTTTGAGCTGCAGCACCTCGTTCCGGACATTCATATGGCTGTCGAGGCTTCAAACGGGGTTGTTCACATGCTTTCGCTCCTTTACGGGGATGTTCAGGCTGAAACTATGGTTGTCCAGGCGCCTTGCGAGCTGAAACGGGGCTATTCGGGAGCTGTCCGGACTGAAAACGAGAGCTACCGGGCTGAAGCGGAAAGCTATCAAGACACGTTGTAGTCTCGAGGGACATTTGTAGAGACATAAAAATTGTGTCCAATCAAATGGCGCCAATCAAGTCATATTTTCTATTTATATTTTAGGAATTTTCATAAATTTAATTCCTAAATTTAAATAGTTAATTAATTGATATTTTAATATTTTAATTCTTGATCAATCAAATATTGACAAGTATCAAATCTTAATTCTTGGTAATAAATCACATGTCTTCTAGAAAATCTTGGGAGATCATCATCATGGACCAATCAAATCGCGTCCTACGATTCTTAAATTTGGTAGGGTTCTCCCTCCTACATCTATAAATAGGGGCTCTCCCTAATATAAAAAACACAACTCATGATTCATATTCAAATTCAAGAGCTCTAGAGAATTCTCTCGACGAGATTCAAATGTCTCTCGACGAGATTCAAATGTTCTTGAAGATTCAAAGACGTTCTTGAAAGTTCGAAGCAAGATTCAAACGCGTTCAACCTCAAGACTGACGTTTAATCCGGAAACAAGCCTTGAAGCCTCTGAATAACGTTAGTAAATTCAAAACCGGTGTGAATAAGATTCAAGATATACTTTACGACGAAGACCAAGGATTTGTGTTCTTGGCGGATTAACTTTAATTAAAGTCAAATTAATTCAAGGAGAAGATCAAGGCGAAGATTTCGCTCCAAGACTTAAAATTGTTCGTGAAAAGAATCAGAGAAAAAACAGAGATTGTAACCCATTATATTATTTTGATTCGAAAAATTCATTTGAATAATATTTTTCGTGTTTATAAATTCAATACACGAAATTTGTTATTACACCTACTTAGCAAATAATTATTGTACTCTTTATCCTGCATGCAAATAAATATCGTGTACTCTTTCTCTTATCTTCGATTGAATGGATTAAGACGACAAAATTAAACTATACTCATGCAGAGTAATGACCTATTAAGATCTTCATTATTGATATTTATGCTAGTTAATAGCTGTCTACCTACCTTTATAATTCTACAAGAATCACATTATTCACTTTTTTATTCTCTTAAGCTGACACGTAATGTACTTAAATATTTGAGAAACAATCAAGTACAGAACTTAAAAGAAAAATTAATCATATATTTAAGTAACAATCAAATACAAAACTAAAAGAAAAATGAATCATACATTGGTGAGCAATTCAGTATCTCAACCATCAGATCAATACACATCAAATGAGTATATGCGTGATCTAATGGTTAAAATGAGGGTTAAATCTTTCGATTAAAAAATAAAAAAATCAAATTCATTGCGACTAAATTGTCATATCATCACCATATAATGTGAGTATATATGTGATAAGACAATTTAAAATTGCACACTTTGAATCATTGTATTTTAATAGATACTCTAAAATAAAATTATTGATTAATATTTATTGAAACAATTTTTGAATAATGTACACAGCAGTCAAATCCTCTATTTTAGACTGAATGTCATTCTAACAACACTTTGATATTCTAATAAGTTTCTGAATTTTGATTAATATTTGTTTAATTTTTTTTGAATATATAGTATTGTTGCCTATTGGCCAATGGCCATAGACATTCTTTTTGGCCGCCGTCTGAAAACTTCTATATAGTATATACAGCGCACATGCGCATGTCAATGATATTTTTCGTATTTGTCATTTTTAAAGTAAGAAACTCAATGATTTCCCTACTGATTTATTGCAGCATTACTGGTTTTTCTACTACTGTAAATATTGAAACTTGAAAGTTGAAAGACCTTCTTCACCTGTACATATACATACATCCCACCAGAAAATAAATAAATAAATACACGAACCTACCATTAATCAAACCGAAAAAATTTCTCCATTTTAAGGGACCCCTGAATCTCGATCTATACAGGTTTCAGACGGACCCCGTGATTTGAATCCTTAAATTTAGCTTCTTTTCTTTTCTACAATCAAAGTGTTCATTCGTTTTTGTTTTCCCTTTTTTTTTTCCCTTCTATTTTTGGTGGGATTTTAAAGCAGTTTGATTAACTTCAACTGTTCTCACTGGGCTCTTATTTTTTCTTCTCAATCTTAGAATATTTGCGCGAATTCATACACAGAACCTTTCTGTCTCTGTGTTCTTGGCTACAATCTGTCAAAAGATTGGAACTTTTTATCTGGGTTCTCATTTTTTTCCTCCAGCGAGACATTTACAGCTCAATAATCCATAGCTTTTTTTTTTTTTTTTTTTTTTTTTTTTTTTTTNTTATTAACATTTGCAGTAATCTGATTTACTCGAAGACCTCAGCTTAAAGTGGGTCTTGGATTTTTACTCAAAGTCAGCATCTTTTTAGTATCTGCAGCGATATTATGTTGGTTTAAGCTGATTTAGGAGATGAAAGGTTAAAATACGGAGTAGTTGTTGTACTTTGAAAGAGTTTTAGGGTGAGATGAGACGCTATTTTCTGGGATTTAGAGGACAACAATGACTACAGGGTCATTGGGTCTTCGATCTTCAGGCAGTTACGGTTCATTACAGCAATTTCAAAATGGTTCCTTGTTTTTCCCAATTCAGACAACACCACCAACCTCTCGAAAGCCTCCTAAGACGGTTAAGGATAAAGATAAGCTAATCCTTTGGATAATTAAGTTTGCACAGAGAAAGAAGATTGGGATGCTGCTCTTATGCCTTGTTTCCTTAGCTGTTTTCATGTGGGTTTTGATTGTTGGCAAAGGTTTGAATTCCTATTCCTTTTTATTATTTTTTTATCGTTTTTGCTTTTGTTGTTTTGGATTAAAAAGAGACTGAGAATGGGGATAGGGTTGATTATTGAATGAGTGAAGGGCATATGATTGGGGTTTGGGGTTTTTGAATTAGACGAGTCGAAACCATAAATGTTGATTTCAGTTTCTTGAATTGTGGAGAAAATGTACTAAAAAGCAATCATATTATTCTGCATATGGTTTTTGAATGTTTTTAATTGTTTATAGAGTATGTTGCTGAATGATAGATTATGCTGATTCTTGAAATGAAAAGACTTTGAATTGCTTTCCATTTGATTTTTGAGAGAAAAACACTAATTTTGTTAAACGATTCTTGTTTTTTCGGCGAAGATGCTCCAGAGAGTATTATTCCCAGCATAAATATGGTGCCCGGGCCATTATCCGAGGACAATGTTGATGTGAATGTAAATTTATCTTCACAAATTATGGCTGTCAAAGCAAGTACAGAAAATACTATACAGCCCGTGTTCTTTACGGGATACAAACTTCCACCCGGGAATCCATGCGAGAATTTCACATTGCCTCCACCACCGGCCGATAAAAAGAGGACGGGCCCACGTCGTGCGTTTCTTTTGCTTTTTATCTTTTCTTCTTTCTTTCTTTCTGTATTAAAGTTGGTTACTACTCATTTTTTCTGTCTTTATTTTCATGCTGTTTGTTTTTTGTGCAGCTTGTCCTGTGTGTTATCTGCCTTCTGAAGATGCTGTTGCTCTCATGCCAAATGCGCCATCTTTTTCTCCCGTGCTCAAAGACTTGAAATATATTCACAAGGAGAATTTAACTAAATCCGAGGTTGGAGGCTCGGAATTCGGTGGATATCCTTCATTGAGTCAGAGGAGTGATTCGTATGATATACGAGATTCGATGAGTGTGCATTGCGGGTATGATTTTTCATTTTTTAGACAGTTTATTGTTGATACTTTTGACTGCATTGAAATATATTTTACTCGAAACTATTCTCTCTTTCACTTAATGCTTGCTGGCTATTTGTAGTTTTCACTTAAAAGGAAAAAGGAAAATTAAAAAGATTCATGTTTGAACTTTTATCATCCCATTGATATTTCTATGACTTATACTAAGTCTTTATGTTTGATTTTCCATTGTAATAGATTTGTGAAAGGAACAAAGCCAGGTCATCAGACGGGCTTCGACATTAACGAATCTGATCTCCTCGAGATGGAAAATTGTCGGGGGATCATTGTTGCATCGGCAATATTTGGTACTTCCACCAAAAAATTCCCATTTGTCGTGTTTCGAAAATTTTGATATATTTTTTTTTTTTGATAATTAATATTTGGGAAATAAATACATTCTTGTTTAGGGGCATTTGACTTGATACGGCAGCCAAAGGGTATCAGTGAGCATTCTCAGCAAAATGTGTGCTTTCATATGTTTGTGGATGAACAAACCGAGTGTTATTTGAAGAATTCAAGTGCAGTTAACATTGAGAAGAAAGTCGGGCTATGGAGAATTATAGTTGTTCACAATTTGCCGTATTCTGATCCGAGACGTAATGGAAAGGTAAAACGCCTCGAAAATCGGTTGATTAATTTGGCCTTTTGCTAATATCAATGTCAAGACAGAAAAAATAAAAAGACTATCATCCTCAAAGTGAATGCCTCATCTAAGTTTACAGTATCTCTCATCATTCTTCATTATGTTTGATTTATTTTCATTCAGTTGTACAATGCCGTTAAGTTAATTAATTCATTTTCCGTTTAGATTCCTAAACTGTTGCTTCATCGGCTTTTCCCTAATGCCCGTTACTCGATTTGGATCGATGCAAAGCTAGAGCTCGTTGTGGACCCATTTCAAATTCTCGAAAGGTAAATTTGTTGTACACATTTTCGAACTTTATTCTGAAAATACACGGACACTTTTTTGTGTTTCGGTTTTGCATAAATTGGTGAAATATGTTATAATCTCTGCTTTTACATGCATGCTCGTGTTCTTTACTACAAAATTGAACATGTAACTAAAAAAATACTGGAAATGTGTTAAGAGAAGTACTTTTTTTTTTTATTATTATTATTATACTTTGCAGATTCTTGTGGAGAAAAAATGCAAGCTTTGCAATATCAAGACACTATAAGCGCTTCGATGTTTTTGAAGAGGCAGAAGCTAATAAAGCCGCAGGGAAATACGACAATGCCTCCATTGACTTCCAGATCGAATTTTACAAAAAGGAGGGTTTAACACCATATTCCGAGGAAAAATTGCCAATCAGTAGTGGTAGATATATAATAACTGTTCTGTATTTAATTTCATAATTTTTTTACCATGATCGGTAATTCATCGTGCATGTTTTTTCTTTACCAGACGTACCGGAAGGATGTGTAATAATCAAAGAGCACATTCCAATCGCCAATTTGTTTACGTGTCTGTGGTTCAATGAAGTCGATCGTTTTACGTCGAGAGATCAGTTAAGTTTCTCAACCGTAAGGGATAAGATCCGCTCGAGGACCAATTACACGATAAATATGTTCTTGGATTGCGAACGTCGCAATTTTGTGGTCCAGGTAAAAGTGAAAAATTATAAAGATCCCATTAAAGTTTTACTAATACCCACTTCATTTCTGCATAGAGCCGCCAAAATCCTGGTTTCATTTGTAAAAATGGAAACAAAAATAAGTTCCTATGCATAAACTCATGAGTGTTTTCTTTCTAATAATCAAATGTTTTTTTTTTTTTTTTCATTCAAAATGTCAGGTTGTGTTTGATAAGCATATATGCTAGCTTATAGCTTATTTGATTAACTTATAAGCTTGCTGTCTTCATATAAGCTTGTTGACATTTTTATTTCAGCTAGTTTATCAGCTAATTTTACCACACTTTTATTATATAAGCTAGTTTTTCAGCAATAAGCTATCAGCTATAAGCTCGAAATTCATTTAAAAGTTATAAACTAACTCATCAGCTATAAGTTTGATATTGAGAATTCCAGCCCCTACTTGGAATTATCAGCTAGGTTTACCAAACATAGCCTTAATGAATGCATTTTTAACCGGTCTTACATTCGCAAAATCGTTCATTCGCCTCATATTTTTTGTTACAGGGTTACCATAGGGACATGCTCGAGCATCAGTCACAGCCATCCGATGACATATTAACTTACATCCATTCTCCCAATCCACTCGTAAACCCAAATGATTATAATCTGAAAACAAAACCGGCCGAGTTTCTGGTGGACCCCATCACGGTGAATCCAAACCTGAAATTTCCCACCAAAGAGAGAAAGTCGAGGCGCCACCGGAAAACCACCAATCCAAATTTTGTCTAAGCAAAAGGTTCTTATTTGTTTAATTTGCTCTCCTGTTTTAAGGGGAAAACCAACATTTATAATGACTGTGAGAGACTGGGATTTGTTGTGCAGGATGAGAGCTGTAGAGTGTAGATTTAATTCCATATAGCAACTTTTTTTTTCCTATCTTTTTGCTTCCTTCTTGGTGTACTATCCATATTGAGTTTGTACATATATAATGATATTTTTCCTTTTTATCCCTCTCTTTATTATTGTTGGAGACGTACGAACCTCTCACGCAGCGGAATTTTTAAAATTTTATTACCAACAACGAAAATCCGGCTATAGTTATTCGATATGATCTTAGTTCGCGTGAATAATTAACGAAACTTACAGTTGTTCGTCTATGTCCTCGACTATGGTATCTACGCAATCCAGTTTTTCGGTGCACGATCTAACGGCTATGAATCTTTTCCGGTGAAGACGCTAGGAATTATCGATTCAGAAAACTTGAGAATGTTTATTTTTACGATGTATATTTTCTTCTTCTCTCATCTAATGATTATAAGACTATAATCAAATAATGACCTATTTATAATTAGGTCAAATCTAATTATATCTCTCATCTAATGATTATAAGACTATAATCAGATAATGACCTATTTATAATTAGGTCAAATCTAATTATATGGATCGTAAGAGATTCTATGGCCCAATAAGTACTTGGACTTAATTCAATCACAATTTAATTAAGTATAAATTTAATTTAACTTAATTAAATATTATCTATCAAATAGAAAATAGTTTCATTACTCATAAATAAATATCCCAATCCCATTGAATATTTAACACTCTCGATTCACTCTTAGTCGGAAAACTGATTGCATATTGTGTGACCCTATAGGCCTTAATGTTGACATAAATCTAATTTATGATCCTTACGAAACTCCTAGACTGCGTCGAAGGGCGAACTCAAAATATGAAGTACGTTTACATGGACAAAGCAAACAAACCTTTAGTGTAGAACTCAATAGTGATAAGATCCTTTCATTCACGAACCACTCAATTAAGCTTAGGATTTGAACGTGTGTCTATCCAAACAGCTTAATCATTTTATCTCATCTCACTGGTTGATTTTAATTAATTATATTTGAACACCACTTCAAATATAATCGCGTGCATTGGTCAATGACTTTATCAACTCAGTATAGAGAAAACGAGTGTTCTCTCGAAAACTATATTCGAAGAATGAATCCTATCTTGGCTGACCTACCAATTCCATATATATTATGATCTACCCAACACAAGCCCGTGTCTACCCATAAGGGCGTAAGCGTTGGACTAGGTCTAAGTAAATCACTCTATACATGAATTGCGTATTGGACTCAAGTCAAAGGACTATTACACCATTCCACAGACCGATACTCTCATAGGTATAGGTAGGGCCATGTGTCCATCACGAATAACAATTATTCATAACAGTGAGATATACGATATTCTCCTAGAATGTGATGCAGACCAAATGTCAATCTATCGCCTATCATTAATATCCCTTTCTTAATGATCATCGATTGAGGCGATTTGAGAGTTATACTTTATCAATTAACATCTCACTCTGTTAATGTCAGTATTAACTAAAGGGAGCAATTAATTAATAAATTGCAAACAGTCAAACAATTATTTAATTATAATCTAATATAATTATTAATGTGATCATGTATATATGTCCTTAAAAAGATTGTCTATAGGACACATATACTAACAATTATTACTGTTTTTATTTGTGATATGGGGTTTGAGGCAATGGCCTTCCCGCCTGCTATTAGAGGTGTTCAACGAAACAAGCTGATTATGAGCTCGACTCAAACTTATTATGTTAACGAGTCGAACTAAGCTCGTTAATGCATGACCTTAACTCGACTTGATAAGACTCGAATTCGATTTTCTTATATTGTTAAACAAGTTGACCTCGAGCTTGTTTATTAGCTCGTTGATTAAAGCTCGAGCCCAATCTCGGCTAATCTCGTTTACACCTCTACATGCCATGTACATATTATTATCTGTGTAACGTGTACATGCAAGAACTTGAAAATTTTCAGGCACAATATAAATAAAAAACGAATGAGGGGGGATTGGTTCACCCTGCTTATTACCTCTTGTTGGTCTCACATAATCAATCTATTAATATATAAAAAAGATACGGATTTACTTGAAATAGCATGCAAATTCCTGCCTAAAATTTTTAAAGATACTAAACTTAGTAATTTTTTTTGAAATTTTTTTACAATTCCCGCCCATGGTTTTTTTGAAATATTTAGAATTTTTAGAAGTGACATAAATTATCTTTTTTAATAGATATGTATTCCATCTTATCTTGATGTTCATATTTATCTCAATTCTATCTTTTTTTTTTCCTTAAATTTTGTTTCTTTTTTTTTGGGTATTGTTTTTATTCAATTTTAACTAGTACAACACGTGTGTACTACACGGGTGCATGAAAAAAAATAATTTGAATAAAAACAGTAATGTGAAGAAATATAAAGAAACTTGTTACCATATATTTGTCAAACATTTGGAAACATTTTTAACTTAGTTATCAAATAAAAGAATATAAAAAATTTAATATGGATATGGTGTTAGTTAACTCAATTATTAAATAAAAGAATACAAAACATTAATTATCAAATAAAATAAACACTGTTAACTCGACACTAATCTTCTGTCAATTAAAACATCCATTGTCAACTCAATTATTAAATTCAAGTGATCTTTAATATGAAAAAATAAAACAAGGAAAGAAAGATGTGTGTGAACTTTAAATTCAAAACAAATTTGTTAATGAAAGAGAGAATGATGGGAGACAATAATGTATGTTGAAAAAATTATTAATTGCACTTTTCAAGCTAATTTTGTTTCTAATTTTTGTAGCCGAACCTAAATATAAAACATGATATTGTGACATGTAGGATTTCAAAGCGTGCGAGCCTGGCATTTAGGCTCAACATATTTTGAATTAATATATATACTAGTACAACACCCGTGTGCTACACATGTATTGAATTAAGAAATATTTACATAAAAATATTTAAAGATAAACATAACAATTTTATTTTAATTTTTTTAATGTCGTTGCCATTATTTTCCGTGATGTATAATCTCCTCACCCACTCAAATAAAAAAAAATGGTATAAATGGTTCATTTTATACATGGTAGTATAAAAATATTGAGATGTGTGAATAAAATTATTTATGGCAGTAAATGAATAATTCATTTCAACAAAAATTTTTGTCAAAGACACACGGGGATGTGGCTAACAAATAGAAACAAAATATATACAATTCCCTATGTACTGTAAACTTAAATTTCATTTTGTATGCAATTTCATTTTGTCCAGCAAATGGATTTGCCATACTGGAGAATTAAATTTCATGTATACAATTCATTTTGATTAATAAACTTAAATTTTATTTGTATACATAAGAGAGACTATTTCATTTTGTATATGTTAGAGAAAATTCATTTTCAGCCCCAGTCGTATTAATATTGATTAATATTAAATTTATGTGAAACAATAAATGGTAATGAAAGAGAGATTTATAGGATATTGATTAATAACAAATTTATGGGAAGCAACAAATTTATGGTAATGAAGATAGATTTATAAGGTAAGATGAAATAATTATTTATGGTTGATTCAAAACCAATTATGCTCCAAAATTTTTATCCGAACCTAAATACAAAGAAATATATTTTGATATGTATGATTCCAAAGCGTGCGAGCCTGCCACTTAGGCTCAGCATGTTTTGAATTAATATATAAGGGAGATATCCTTAATTAGATATTTAGAGCTATTAACAATAATAAAAGTCAAATAAATTGCCGAGTGTCATATTCTAAATTCTTCATATGAAGCATGACAATTTATTTTTTTTCCATATATTCTTTTTTTCCTTTTCCAATATTACGTCTTTTTTCCCTTTTTTTTATAACTTTTAAATTTCAATTTCTTAAGATGTTGGAAATATTTTTTCTTTTTCTATTTTAACATTTATTATATACAAATTAAAATATTTATCAATCTTACCAAAAATTTGGAATCACTTTACTAAACTAAAAATGAAAAATTCAAAGTATTCCTCAATCTAAATAATCTCAAAATTTATGAGAATACCCGATAACTATGATCAATTTGAAAGAATTTGAAATTATAGGATAATTACAAACCATAAACGTAGCAAATAAATTATATGGTTATAATATTTACATTGTTTTGAAATCAAATATTTCATTAGGTAGTTAAGTTTTCAAACATTCCTAAAACTTTTTTAATCTATGTATAAGTAATTACAATAAAATAATATGTCGATCATTCACATTTTTATTTTATGCTCAATAGACTAGACAATAAAGTATATACTTTTTAACTAAAACCTTTATGATTGCATATCATCTTTAAAAAAAATATATCTATAGATAAGTTGATAGTAATAACTAAATAAATATTAAACTCTTAAGTTTCAATATTTCATGTTTTTATTCAAAGTCCTTTACATCTCTGATGTTATGCGGAGCCTTCTTAATTTTCTTTGGATATATTTGAAAAAAAATCGAAAAATCCCGCATTTGGCTGATATATTTAAGTTTAAAATTCAAATAATTAAATCAATCTCACGTAATGAAATCTCTTTATTTTGGTTGTTAATGACACAAATTTACTTCCTAATTAAATCAATCACACGCAATTTCTCAGACTGCACGTTCTTATACTTGACTTTTTTTACGGACGAGATTTTTTGCAAGGAAGTTCCGTTTTTTTTTTGTTTTTTTTTTGCCCGGAGAATTTACGCACGTGTGACGTGACAGGTGAGAAGTCATCGACTGATAGGAAAGTCAGTTTCAATATAGACTGTATTGTTAGTTTTCATATCTTTCTTGGATTGTTATTATTACCCACAATAGATGAATTATTCATTTTCATGTTTATTGCTACTAATTATTTATGCATCATATTTATTTATGGGATTTGCATATTATTTATCTGATATGCATAATATTTATTTATGGGATGTCCTATCTAATATGCATGATAGTTAATTAGTTGCTTATTTTTCATAGGAATTAATTATATCAATTAATTAGTTGTTTTGTTTGCATGATAATTTATTATAAAAAATGCATATTAGGAAACCAATAATGAGATGTTTTAAATATAAATAACAATATTTAAAATAAAGTTAAATTTTTTTTTGAGAAATAAGTTTGTCTGTACATCGTACAGAATATACACTAGTTGGTTCGACTCTTTTGTTTACTTGGATGAGTCGTGCTCGAACACCTAATTGAACTTATTTAAATGAGTCAAGCTCAAATAACTCATCGAGCTCATTTATTAAGCAAACAAAGACAGAGCTTGTTCACGAACAAATGATTTTTTTTATTTTTTGTTTTTTTAAATTAAATAGCACAGCTGAATTTATTCATGATCGAACATATTTTTTTTAGATTTATTTAAACGACTCAATTATTAAACGTGATCTCGAACACGAGATGATCAAACTCGGCTCGATTCGACTAGAATAACATCCCTCAAGTCAAAGTAAATCGCTAATTTTGTACTTTTGAATTATTGAAGCAAAAAAGGCACTGTATTTCTTCCCAAAAACCTCCCTAAAATCTCAATTGAATTTGAACTCCATCTACCCTAAAGCAGACTATCGCACAGACTGAAATGAAAATGCAAGAAGAGGACAAGACAAGAGGTGAAAGTGAACAACTCGACGGCGTCGACGACGACGACGACGGGCCGCCGCCTGGGTTTCAATGCATCATCAGCAGACAGCCGCCGCCACAATCCCAACCAGCTGAAGAAATTAACAAAGAAGAAGATGAAGGTGAAGATGAGGGCCCACCTCCTGGATTTGAACCAGTTGCTCCGAATTCCTCGTCCCCGCCACCTTCTTCTTCTGGTTGTCGTATAAAAAATAATTTTTCCTTCATTCGATTTTCGATCTGCCCTTTTGTGGAAATTATTTTGTAGAAGTTGGGGTTTCAATGGTTTGGTCTTATTATTTTTTTATTTTGAGATGAGGTGTTTTTGCTGTTGCACGGTGTTTGTTCATCTTCGTTTTGTTAACTTGTTTATTAACCTTTGAAAGAATTTGGTTTAAATGATCCACGCTGCTTGAAAAGAATTTGGGTTTCTATTAAGAATCTGTGTTTTTAATGATTGTATATTGTGAAGTTTTGTCAATGCTGGTGGAATTTTGCGACTGGGTTTTGTGCTGAAGATGTAGGCTTAGATGAAGTTGTGCTCATATGTAATTGCAATTTATTTTTCCTTTTTCCTTTTTTTTTTTCTTTTCTTTGCCCTTTTTTTTTGTAGTTTGGTGTCTTTTGCTATACATCAAGGGACTGATTTTATTTGGTCATAAATTGCAGCTCTTCTTTAAAGAGGGATTTCCTACTATGCTCACTCACATTTTCTATGTTAATTTTTTATGAGCGTAGCTTTGAGTACAAGAAGTGTTAAATGTGAATGAGTTGGATAGATTTATCAATGTTTCTAATAGGCTCATGAAAAGATGCATGCTTAAAATGCTAATTTCGGGTGTACATTTGGAAATAACTTAGACATAAATTAATTGATTCGTTGTAAATTAGATACGGAAGGAAAGAACAAAGAAGATGAGACTGATGATGGTGAAGACGATGAAGGGCCACCACCTGGTTGGGAGTTTGGTGCTCTCGTAAATGCATTGGCAAAACCAACTTCAGACACAACAAGTAATTTCTCTTTCTCTCTCTCTCTCTCTCTCTCCTTGCCTCTTTTCATGTCGTCTAGATTTCTTCCATTTGAGTGCTTTATAAGGAAAACACTGGATACTTGAAGTTGTTGATTTAGTCGGTATTTATAACTAGTTAAGTCGACGAGCATTTGTTGAAGAATTTTTATGTTTATGGTTCTAAATTTTACCTACAAATGTGGTATGTACATCACTTTTATAATTTTTATTGATTATTGATGTTCCTTAAAATGATAAGACCCGTACTGATCAATACCCATGTCTTCCTCTCTGTCTGTCAATACCCGAAAAGTACAAAAATCTCTAGACTTGTGATTGGACTGGAAAAAAGGAAAAAGATAAATAAAAAATAAAAGACTAACTTGCGTGTTGAGCCCATTCAGATTTAGTGTAAAGAACATGCTTTGTATTTGTTCTGCAGATATCCCGATTCTCATGTATTGTTGTCGGTCTAATTTATGCCTTTGGTTTTATGTTGAATACAGCTGATATAAAAACGGAGAGCAATGAAGAGTTGGATGAAGGGCCTCCACCTGGTTGGGAAATCATGATGCCACGTCAGCTGCCACGTCAGATGCCACCACCATGCACGCCTCCCTTACAATCATCATCATCATTGTCTCCTAGTGAGTTTTTCCTTTTTCACCCCTCGTCTTTCCAATCGCAAGTAAATCTTTCAGGAAGGGTTACATTTTTATATACTTTGCTCGTTTGAATCTTGTGCGTTGACTCTGGAATATACATAATGTTACATGATTGAAGTTTTGGTTAGAAATTGTGCTTGTTCGGTTTGACTTAGCTCTTTGACGCTTTGGTCTTGCGATATCACACTTTATAGGCAATGGCATGCCTAATTGTTGATTTGGAATTTAGTCCAATTACAATAGGTTTATAGTACTTTATTAATTTGAGTTGCCTGTATTTACATGTGTTAGTGGTCTCAACACACAAGTGGAAAAAAAAGGTGCACAAGTACTAGTTAATCATGGTAAATGTGCGAGATATGTATGTAATAAAAGACAGTCCATAACTTAACTTACAGACATCACAGGTATTGAAATCGCGGGCAAACAAGAAACTATGAGAAATTACGATGAAGTCCCTCCATCAGTCTCTCAGTCAAAGCCCACATCAGGGCATTATCTGCTGCCTACACCACCATCGTCAGAAGTGCCTATCGGTCAGTTTCGAAAATGTTATTATTCCATGCTGATAAACAACAAATTATTTTCCAAATGTTTTAAGATCCAACTTTCCCTACTTTTTTCTAATGAAAAATAACTAGGTTGACAAAAAAGGGATGTTCTAGTTGTACACTCGGTTGGCAATGTAGCATTTCTCTTTTCTAATTGTTTTTTTTTTTTTTNATTTTCGTTGAATACTGTTTCAAAGGTTCATTTTTAAAATTTATGGGATAGTTACAGAAATGACTCTTGAGGTGTAGCCGTGTAGCCTAGTTTGGGAGAATCACAAAAATTTTGGTTGAAAATTAGCCTATTTGCAGAAGGTTGAATTATAGAAGTTTTATGTCACTTAGCCTAATTAACCCTTGAGGCTGAGCTTCCTCTTGTGGATACAATTTATATACAAGTATCCAAGCGGCATTTCCGCATATTTGTAATTTTGAAAGGTTATTGGACTTCTTGTAGCGTGGCAGAACAGCAACGAGTATTTAAATTGTAACCCTACATAATATAATTCAATCTTCTGAACATTTTCCTAATTAAATTTGATGTCTAATGCTCTCTCTATACATGCTAAATTCAGCATGATTTTAGTATTGAACCCTTTTCGATAATTTTTTTTTATTTTATTATTCTAAATAAAGGGAACAAAATATACAACAAAAAAGTCCGGATCAAAAGGCCAACTTCTGGAAATCACCTTTCATCTCCATTACAGCAACCGAGACCCAACTCCCGCCCATTATCACAACCTGTACAGCCATCATCATCCGGTAAGATTCTTATATTTTATACTAATTTACATTACACGGAAGCTTTTCAAGATTTGTATTTACAAGTGGTAAATTAAATATTAATGTTCGTTGCAGGGAAGGCCCAGCTCGTTTGTGGTACATGCCGAACATTGTGTTTGTACCCCAGAGGGGCAAATTGGGTAAAGTGTCCCGGTTGCCAGGAAGTCAACTTTGTCCTTGAAGGTTGCATTTATATTTTTACTTCTTGCTTATTTGCTGCTTTCCAGTTATGTTGTGGACAGTATTAAATTTCCATTAATAAAATGAAGGAAAAAAATAAAATAAAATAAACTTTTCAAAAACCGTTACTTTTTTGCAGCTCATGAAGTTGGCCAAGTGAAGTGCGGAAGTTGTGAGGTTCTGCTTATGTATCTGCACGGAGCTCCAGCCGTGCAATGCACTTCGTGCCATTTTGTGACTGAAATCGAGGTACTT